>CAUYLG010012683.1:0-160734 GCA_963573385.1 Cacajao melanocephalus | reverse complement strand
TTTCTTCTGCTTGGTCAATTCGGCTGTTGAAACTTGTGCATGCTTCGTGAAGTTCTCGTGTTGTGTTTTTCAGCTCCATCAATTCATTTATATTCCTTTCTAAGTTGTCCATTCTCGTTAGCATTTCGTTAAATCTTCTTTCAAGATTCTTAGTTTCTTTGCATTGGGTTAGCGCATGTTCTTTTAGCTCACAGAAGTTTCTTATTATCCACCTTCTGAAGCCTGATTCTGTCAGTTCATCACACTCATTCTCTGTCATGCCTTGTTATCTTGCTGAGGAGGAGCTGCAATCCCCTGTAGGAGGAGAGGCATTCTGATTTCGGGTGTTCTCAGCCTTTTTGCAGTGGTTTCTTCCCATTTTTGTGGATTTATCCACCTGTCGTCTTTGTAATTGCTGACTTTCAGATTGGGTCTGAGTGGACGTCTGGCTTGTTGGTGATGAAGTTTTTTCTGTTTCTTAGTTTTTCTTCGGCGGATGCCCTTTCCCCACAGAGCTAGGCCTTCCCGGGTTCAGCTGTGCTTACTGTGAAACACTCAGTCCTCAGTGCTTCCAATTGCTGTTCTCCTTGTGGGGATGGGACCAGCTGAGCCTGACTCAGGGGGCACCCAGTCGCATATACTCCGCACTGAGAAGCGCTGCGCCGCGCCGCGCCGGGGCACAGGCAAAGCAGCTGCGCCGGCCAAAAGAGTCGCGCTGGCGACCCGTGTGGTATTTCATTGTGGTTTTTGTACACCTGCTGGATATTTGTATGTCTTCTTTGGAAACATGTCTATTCAAGTCTTTAGTCCATTTTTAACGTCACCAGTTTTCTTGCTATGGAGTTGTAGGGGTTCCTTATGTATTCTGGAATTAATCCCAAACATTTTCTCCCATTCCACAGGCTGCCTCTTCCCTCTCGTGGCTCCCGCTGCCGTGCAGGAGCTGTCGGTTTAACACAGGCCCACTTGGCCAGTTTTGCTTCTGTTGCCTGTGCTTTTGGTGTCCTAGCCAAGGATTTACTGCCAAGACCAATGTCACAGAGTTCTGATCTAAGTGCTTTCCAAGATTTGAATTAGATGTGTCAGGAGGGAGGAAGAAAAATGAACACATTCCAAAATAATTTCAGGGTGGAGGGGAGCACACTGAGGATGAATGAGGCAGGAGAGGGAGAGGTGAATTCAGGGTGATTTCAACATTTCTGGCTATCACAAAGGAGATGGAGGTCCCATTGAATGGGCTATGAAGCACATCAGGAGGAACAGGCCAGAGGTGGCCAGGAGGGGCAGGTTCAGATCAAATGTTTACTCTGCAAACATTTACAGAGCGCCTTCTACACATGAGGTCCTGCTCCAAGTGCTGGGAAGTAGCAACAACTACAAACCAAAATCTCTGCTCTCAAGAAGTTTACATTCTAGTAGGCAAAACAAGGGAAATATTTAGTATGTATATGATATCCACACATACGTATAAAATAGATGGTACTGGGGGCAGTGGCCAGGGAGGATCCTGAGGCAAGAGTTTGAATAAAGAGCTGCAGAATGTAGTCTTGGTTTGGTGTGGGATACTGCAGGCTTAGATGCCTGGGAGACACACCAAGGAGCTGTCTAACTGGGTGTCCATGTCCAGAGCACAGAAGTGAGGTCTGCTGGGGATCCAAGTCTCCATCCACAGGGCGTGACTTGGGAGATCAGGTTGTGCTTGGGTGGAGGAGGCAGAGGCTTAGGGAGATGTCTGAGGAACCTCCACATTCAGCCAAGAGCCAGCAAGGACAGAGCGGCAGCCACGGAGGTTGTGGGTAAGAGGCTGCAGGACAGCAGCCAGGGGAAATGTTTCGTGTAAGAACAGTGAATGGGGCTCTGTTCCAGCAAGAGGATGGTTGTCCAGTGTCCCCTGGGATTACCAATGAGGATGCCACTGGTGGTCATGCCAAGAACAGTTCTGGTGGAACAACAGGGGCAAAGGTCTCACAGAGAAGAGTGAGAAATGAGTGGGAGGTAAGGGAACAAAGACATTTCATTCAAGATGCCCCACTGTGGAGGGAAAAGGGACCCAGGCAGTACTGGAGGAGGATGTGGGGGTCAAGGGAGATGTGTTTTCTAGCAACAACTAGACTTGAGCAAGTTTCAGTGCTAATGGAGAAGTACTAAGAGGCAGGAGACTGGAGAGGCTGGGGTATGGGAAAGAGACGATACTTTGCATACAGTTCCTGAGAAGGCTGGAGGGCATGGGGTCCCACCACAAAACTGGCCTTAGGAGGACGGTTTCCACCTCATGGGGGCAAAGGCAAGGGAGGACGCACATATAGGCAGATTTCTAGATCTGGCAGGAGGAAGAGGAGGAAGTTCCCACCATTAGCTTCTTTTTTCTCTGAGCAAGAGCTGATCTGATTGGCAGAGACAGAGACTAAAGGAAGAAGCTGACAAGGGTGCCCGCCCACCAGCTCTGTGGCAAGTGGAGGACTGAGCTCAGGAGAAAAACCGTCTAAGTGTGATGCAGGCAGAGGTGATGTCGGAAGCTAGGAATTTACAATGGAACCAATCTATCCAGATGTGTAATTTTATTCTCAAGGAAACCAAAATATTTTGCCCCTAAATAGATTTCTCTGACATGTTTCAAGATGGCTATTCAGAAGGGCTGGAAATAATAGCTAAAAAGCTAACTTTTGTGGGGAGATTTGCATCTGCAGAGAAAATCAGCATTGATGCAGCCACGCCTTCTCCAAGGCCCTTCCCTTGTCCTGATTTAGGGAAGATCCACTGAAGTCTGATGCCCTGAAAGGTCTCAGTTCTCTCCGAGGGTGCTACCTGTGGGGTTTCCTCCACATTAACAAGACCACCTTTGCTATGCAGACCTCTTCTCTCCCTCTCATTACCTGTCTTACCAAAAGAACGTGATTTACCATGAGAACCTGTTTTGGGCCATGCCGAGTCCCCTTCTTTCCATGACCTTAAGATGGTATGAAAGCATTAACCATATTGCCTTTCTTTTAAGATACTTGTAAGACTCTGTGCACGTCAATAAATCTGTATGCCATATCTCCTATTAATCTGCCTCTTTTCCTCTGGTTTTCAGTGACCCCCTTCAGAGGGCAAAGGAGCAACTTTCCCTTGACCTCTACAATTCAGGAGCACTCAGCCATCCAGGGGTGTGTCTGGAGAAGACATAGGTTCAGTTTATCTGGGATACCTCAGTATTACTTAGTATTTACCCACTAAGTATTTGTGTTTATATCCTGAAATTCACCCTCCTTTGAAAATACTTATAGGTTTTTCAAAGTACAATTGTATTCCAGATGTGAGCACAATCTTGCACACAACAGATGCTAAATACGTGCTTCCTGATTTGACTAATGACGCACCTGATGTTTCAGTGGAGATTCTATCCTCCTGAATTCAGAAGGCTGATTCTCTAGTTGATAGACAATCAAGCCCCTCTCTGCAGTTGCCACCACGGCCATGGGGTATATCTAGGGAATAAAGGAAAACAGATGCGCTTCAGGTGAAGGAATGCGCTGTTTTAATACTAATGAATTTCATCAATTAAGTCTGATTTTTAATAATCCTGTGATTATGTTTCACTAAAACTGAGAGAAATAGTATTTGAAAGTAGAACATTCATATATTTTCTAAAGCCTCATGTTTTAAAACTAGCTATACTCAGGAACTAAGAATAAATAAAAATCCCCTAAACCACCCCTTCAGTTGGCTGTCACTAACTGGCTAACATTACAGAATATTTTACTCCAGTCTTTGTTCTCAGCATTATACTTGGTATGTAGCGTATTTTTGTACAATTCATATCCTTTACTCAAAACACGTTTCATAAGGTCCATGTCACACACTTTTTTAAGTGCTAGAACTGGCTAACATCCCCTCAAATGAACCCACCACAGGGTTCATTTATCTTTGTCTTGGTGGGCCCTTAGGCCACTTCCAATGTTTCACTGTATTACATAAAACAAAGACCATTTGTATCTTTGATCAGTTTCCTGTGATAAATTCCTAAAAGTGCAATTACGGGACTGTTGTTACAAAACCTTAAGACGTGACTAAACAGATAAAGAAAGTTCAATTTTTTTTTTTTGAGACAGAGTCTCACTCGGTCACCAAGGCTGAAGTATAATGGTGCGATCTCAACTCACTGCAACCTCCACCTCCAGGGTTCAAGCAATTCTCGTGCCTCAGCCTCCCGAATAGCGGGGATTACAGGTGCATGCCACCATGCCCGGCTAATTTTTGTATTTTTAGTAGAGACGGGGTTTTATCATGTTGACCAGACTGGTCTTGAACTCCTGACCTCAGGCAATCTGCCCTCCTCGGCCACCCAAAGTGCTGGGATTATAGGCATAAGCCACCATGTCTGGCTGAGAAAGTTCAATTTCTATCCCACTCAGAGACAGTCCCCAAAGACCTGGTACCACCCCACAAAGTTACTGCAAGTTTTCCTACTGCCGTGGAGAGGATATGATAGATGTCACACTGGAGATGGCATGTAGCTAGCTGCATATGTTCAAATGAGTGGCAGGAAAATTTGAAATCTAGCATTTAGCACTTCTAGAAGAAACGCAGCACAAAAATCTCCTGACTGAAGACAGCTGAAGCAATATGAATTCTATCCCTTATCCTTTATATCTATTATTAAAGTTGGCAGGATTTTTATATTACTCGCTAACTGCAAGATGCCACAAGGTGAGAAATACCTATTTTGTTTTTTTTATAAGTAAAAACATATTAAATTGAAATCCCTTACCACGTCAGCACAGTAGCACCTTTCAGGGAGTTGCAAAACCATCATAGGATTGGACGATCGAGTATCCCAAAACTAAAAGCATAAAGAGAAGCCAGTATGTGACCATTCAGAGCAGAAGTCCAAATGGTGCAAGAATAAACGTCAATCCTGAGGGGGCCAAATAACGCCTCCATCACACATTATACCTTTAAAGTCTTATCCCAGCTCCCAGTCATCACACAGCTGTAGTTTGGAGCTTTGATCCAATGGATGGTTTTAACAGGAGCATCATGCTTTCAACAAGACAAAAATAAAACAGGTCAAGGCAAATGTAACAGTGTGCTGAACAGTTTTAGTTGTAGCAATTCAAAGGGAAGGAACTAATTTAAATACTGAGGTCAGACCAAACAAAAATCAAAAGATATATAGCATTTTACCAATGCTTCCTCACTGACATAGTTTGCATGGGACTCTTGCCAAATCTCATGTTGAGATGTAATCCCCAGTGTGGAAGGTGGGGCCTAGTGGGAGATGTTTGGGTCATGGGGGCTGATCCCTCCTGTCTTAGTGCAGTCCTCACGACAGTGAGTGAGCTCTTGCGAGATGGTTGTTGTAAAGTGTGGCACCTCCTCTCTCTCCCACAGCTCTCCCTCTTGCTTTCGCCATGTTATGTGCCTGCTCCTGCTTCACCTTCCGCCGTGAGTAAAAGCTCCCTTGGGAGTCCCCAGAAGCCGAGCAGATGCCGGCACCATGCTCATACAGCCTGCAGAACATGAGCAAACTCAATCTCTTTTCTCTATAAATTACCCAGTCTCAGGTATTTCTTTATAGCAATGCAGGAAGGGACTAATACACCCATGATCCAAATAGTCAATTTAACACAAGATCATATATCTATCTTCCATTCTAGCAAACTTTATTTTTTTTAATCCATAATTAAGACATATGTGCAAGTGAAAAGTAAGCTCCTCCTTAGGGAGATACTCAGAAATAGCAAGTAGGGGATTCCACCACAGCTTCATCCACTAAGGTGACACAAATTAAGAGATCAAGATGTTTCTAGTACACAGTACTGTGATCTGGGTATGCAGTGCCTTCCTGAAAATGTTTTAGCATTGTGCTCTTCCTGAAGCCCCCTTAGCAGGCTGGACCCTCTGGTTCTAGGTTCTTTTATCTTCATTACTTCTGCCCTTGGCATTCTTCACACAGTTCCTGCCAACGGTCCCTGAGTAACGATAAAAGCTCCACACATGCGGGGAAGTATTCCTTTTACTCGCTGCTGTATTACTAGCTCCTAGACAGAGCACTTGCTGAATGAGTGAGTGACCAAATGCAGTTGGTAGAAGGCCAGCCATGCACAAGTGTCAAAATGTCAAACCTGTGAATGTAAAGGACCACCGATGATGACCTGTCTTTCACAGATTTTAATGTCACCAACTCCTTATGACTCCATCTATACATAGATGAAGACCCATGACAAAACAACCTGGACACTAGTTAAGAATGAGAATGGTTATAAAATTGTTTCTGTGCTCAAGAGGTTTCTGCTATATTACCTAATTGATCTGAGAGTCTAACTGCATGTTTTCTTATTATAATCATACAAATTATTTCACTTAAAGAGACATCACAATCCTCGGTACCAGCTGTGCCCAGGCTTTCTGCAGAGGCTTCTGTTACCTGTGCGATTTGTATTGCTTGGTTACTGCTGAGGTCCCACATTTTAGCAGTCTTATCACATGATGCCGTAAATACTTTGCTCCCATCCTAAAAGAAAATGGAGAACATTCTGCATTTTAAGAAAAACTAAGTCTCTAACTACATATACATTTAGATACTACATTTAATAAATTGAGGCAAACTTCGGCAATCTTTATTTTCTCAATAGTTTGGGGACCAGTGTATTGCAAACTACAGTGTCATACAAAAAACTCACGTTCAGCTATTTTGTTATTGATTTATTTTTCTAAGAGAGAACATATAAATAGGATTTTAAAAATCAGAAATCACAAACTAGTGAAAACAAACTCTTTCTCTTGTCCCTGATCCCAGGTCTCCCCTCAGTAGCAACCATGGGCCACTCTAAAATTTTTTCTTATTTTGATAAACTTTAAGCCTTCAGAAAAGTTGCAAAAATAATACAAAAATATACCCATAAGCACTTTACATAGATTCACCAATTATAAACATTTTGCCACATGTATCTTTCTCTCTCCACATATAAAAAAGGTAAATCTGTAATCGCTATTACCTTTGTACAGTCCTATCTAATAACACTTCGAAATACACGCAATAAAGCTATGCCAATTTACAACCATCATGGGTACTATTTAAACTGTCAGATCGATTTAAAAATTAGTAGTCACTGTGTGATGGTTTTTACAATATTCACATGGAGAACTCAAAGTAGGTCTTCTCTGTTGCTGTAGCTTGAAAGCAGCTAGACATATTATGTCAATGAATGAGTGTGGCTGCAATCCAATAAATCTTGATTTACAAAAATAGACAATGGGTCAGATTTGGCTCAGGGGCCATAGTCTGCTGAACCTTGGCCCAGTCTATTTATTACATTTTTGGTTCCAGAGCTCAAAAATTTATCACCATTCTCCTCTAGCACACACAAACTTGTTCCACACTTAAGTGACTTCATTTGAAAGAAGAGATAAAACCTGCTCAACATCTAACCATCTTAAATTCTAACCACCCTACTGAACTCCTAACATCACACTGGATTAATCTATTACTTAATGGAAGCCATAATGTTAATATAAGTAACATGAAGACATTCTCCATTCTCCATTGCATAAGCTTACATCAGACTGGAGTAACCCACTGACAATTCACAGTCCAATATTAATAAATGCTATAATAAACACCCTATTATTTTCACTGTTAACCCAGTACAGGCATGCTCCAAGGAAAGATTACAAAAAGTAAAAAAAAAAAAAAGTCGGCAAATCTTACCCTGCCTGTTTACCAAAAACATCACCTCCAGCATGACCAGTATTAGAGGCACTACCCCCAGTGATACATGTTCCATGGCCGTGCTATCCTGACCATGCAAAGGCAGCATCATCACTTTTCCCTAAATAGGGACTATATGAATGGCCACATGAGGGCTCGCCTGTCTCTTACTTTCAATCAGTGAAACGGACCAACTCATGAAGAGGCATATATAAACAAATAAGATGAGAAGACCCTATGGAGATTTAATTCATTAATGCAAATAAAAACTCAAACAAACCTACAGGCCCTAGCCTACTATCCCTGCATTAAAAATTTTGATAGGGGTGACCTCGAAGCATAATTCAACCTTCAAACAACCTAAACTAAGACCATACTAGTCTAAGTGAGTTACTACACACCGACCCAATATTTTGATCAACAGAATAAGTTACCCTAGAGATAACAGCACAATCCCATTCTAGAGTCCATATCGACAAGAGGGTTTACTACCTCAATGCTGGATCAGGACATCCTAATGATGTAGCTGCTATTAAGGGTTCGTTTGTTCAACGATTAAAGTCCTACGTCATCTGAATTTAGACCAGAGTATCCAGGTCAGTCTATCTATTCAAAATTTCTCCTAGGACAACAGGACAAGATAAACAGGGTTCACTTCATAAAACGCCCTCACTCCATAAATGATGCTATCTCAACCTAATAAATTATTCACACACCCTACCCAAGAACAGGGTTTGTTAAGATGGCAGAGCCCGACAATTGCATAAAACTTAAAACTTTATGATCAGAGGTTCAACTCCTCTTTTTAACAACATGCCTATAATCAACCTTCTCCTGCTCATTATCCCTATTCTTATTGTTATAGCGTTCCTTACACTCATCGAACAAAAAAGTCTTAGGCTATATACAACTACACAAAGGACCCCACATTATAAGTCTCTATGTACTGCTTCAACAATTTGCTGATGCAATAAAACTTTTCACCAAAGAACCCTTGCGGCTCTTAACATCTACTATTACCCTTTACATTATTGCTCCAACCCTAGCCCTCTCTATCACTCTCCTCTTAGGAACTCCCCTCCCTATATGGGATCCTCTAACGAATTTTAATATAAGCCTCCTATTTATACTAGCCACATTAAGCCTAGCCGTCTACTCTATTCTATGATCAGGATGAGCATCTAATTCAAAATATGCACTAATCAGTGCATTACGAGCTGTGGTCCAGATAATTTCATATGAAGTCACCCTAGCCACTATCCTGCTATCAGTTCTACTGATAAGTGGCTCATTTAACTTATAGGTACTCATCACAATGCAGGAATTCCTCTGACTGCTCCTGCCGTCATGGTCCCTAGCCATAATATGATTTATCTCCATACTAGCAGAAACTAACGGAGCCCCTTTTGACGTAACAGAAGGAGAGTCAGAGTTAGTCTCAGGCTTCAACATCAAATATGCCACAGGCTCATTTGCCCTCTGCTTTACAGCAGAATACATGAATATTATAACAAATGCCCTAACTACTACTATCTTCCTAGGAGCACCGCACACTATATATTCACCAGAACTCTATACCACAAATTTCATTACCAAGACCCTTCTTTTAACCACTCTATTCTTATGAATTTGAACGGCATACTCCCGATTCCGCTACGACTAACTCATACATCTTTTATGAAAACACTTTCTACCACCTACACTAGCATTTTCCATATATCTCAATGCCTGTCCTAATTTCCAGCATCCCACCCCAAACATAGGAAATATGTCTGACAAAAGAATCACCATACATTAATGTAACATGCTGAGTGCAATGGTTGCACTCTACAGGATTTCATTTAGATGACACTCTTGTGAAGGCAAAACTATAGGGACAAAAAACCCGATCAGTGGTTTCCAGGGGCTGGGAGCTGGGAAGGATTTGATGACGAAAGGAAGGAGGAGAATTTGGAGGCTGACAGATCTGTTCTATAACTTGAACACAACTCTATGCATTTCTTAACACTCACAGAACTGTATACCAAAAAGGTTCCATTTTATAGCAGGCAAATCAGCCTCAATAAACCTGACTAAAGGGACAGGTACAAGGCCTTGGAAGTGGCCTCAAGACTTAGCTCATCAGCATTGCAGTGTGTCTGCCTGTCACCGGGCCCCTTTACATTCTTGCTACTGTTAGGTTCAACCACCAGCAGTAATGGCAGGAGAAAGGAGGAGAGGCTGGGGTGTTCACCCCTTGCTCCCCTCACCAGGCCAAGGCTCCTCTACAGCTGTTCAAACCCTGGCTCCCCTCGCCAGGCCGAGGCCCCTCTACAGCTGCAGCTCATGCTGTGCTCCAGTAGCCCCACCCACTGCAGCTTGCCACAGGTGTTTCACCTTCCCGCTGGCTTCCTTGTAAATTGTCCCTTCATCATTAACTCTCCTTAATCACGCACAAAAAATTTAATACAAGAAAAGCTTTCAAAGAGAGTGGCTAACTAAAGCCAACATTAAGAACATCCATAAATTACTGTATTTATGTTCGGAAACTTAGAATTCTTACAATGTGAACACGTACGTGCTATTTGTGTTTGGATCATTAAATATTCTAAATCATACTGTACTTTAAGTAAAAGAGAACATTAGAAATGGAATGGAACATACATCACTCCAGCAGACATCTAGCACAGGCCCAGTGTGCATCTGCTGGGCTTTTGGAATGGTCTGTCCACTGTCTTGAACCTCCCAGCAGCGAACCTGTAATAACAAGATGATTCAACGCAAACAAAGCAATTCACCACGTATTGCCTGCAGTTAACACCTAATAACTAATGGGCACAACTTAACCATACACAGGCTTCTCATAGCAACCTAATCACCTAACTTCAAGAACAAAAGAATTAAAATATCTATGCAAGCAGCTGTTTTCTTACTCCTAAGCTATTAAATAAATTCTATTGCTTACACATAAAGTTGCAGAGAATTTTCTCACTGCATCTACGAGATATGTCTTCTAAAGTAGAGTATCACTTACCCATTACCATGCAGAGAATCAAGACCAAAGGAGAAACTTACGTCTTTTCTGAATACTTTTTTATATAACCTCCCCTCAGTTAAAATAGTAATACATTTTAGAGATTTGTAAATATGGCAAAAAAATAAAAATCACCCCACAGACAACCACAGCTAATGGTTCTGTGTGTTCTTAGTCTTCCTTCCACGTCCATGTATTTTCTGGAAGACACTAGATTATACAGTATCTTCACGTTTACAGCCACAGCTTTCCTCACCTGCATCGCCAGCCTGTTCATCTTTAAACATTCAAACATTTTTTTTTAAAGCAGCAAATCAACTGAAATCTTTCTAGAAATTCTATGTAGAAAGCAAGCCTGCTCAGCCTTGACTACCATCTTCCCTCCTGTTCCCCAACCCCCGCTGCCCCTGTGCCGTAGGCCACAGTTCCAAAACTTTTCCAAAAACTTCAAATGGTATTCCATCATACAAACATACCATAAATTGCCATTACTACTGGATATTACAATTTTCAAAATTTTCCCTAGCATTATAGTTTTTTGAGAGGCAGCACCAGGCCTTGGCTGTACAGGTAGGGTTTCCGCTTATCCTTGCTGGCGCCATTATTCTCTTACACTTCTAACTTTGTTAATTTAATAGGAAAAAAAAGAGTCTTAGATTTGCATTTATCTGATTGTTAAGTATGGTGGAATGGTTCAAGTTTATTCTTACTTTTGTGAAGTCCCTCTTTACACCCTTTGCTTATTTTTCTACCAGTTTTCTTTTAGTAAATTATAATTTTTTGGTCTTTCTTTTTGTATATGATAGGTGAGTATTTAGGCAGATCTGTGCTATTATTTTATGTTGACAAGTCTCACACATGCCTGAGGAACACTTTCAGGATGCCGAGAAGGGAATTTGTTGGTGTGTACCACTGGGGGTAACATTCACTCTGGAGGAATATTACATTTAATTTGAGAACAAACTTCAAGAAACTAAAGTAGAAAGTTTCAAGCAATGCATGATTGTGCTTTCCTAACAAAAACCAGCGTTAAGAACAAATAATGTCTGCCATTCGGAAGGGTTCACACCCTCTAAATTGATTTCTTTACAAAGGCCATAAATAAGTCTAACTGATTCATTTACCTGGGAAATAATGGAGCTAAAGCTAACCTTGCCCAGACAAAGATAGATGCTTTTCAGAACATCTATTTAAGGAGCACTTACATCATTAGCCCACGATCCTGCAATAAGAAAGTTCCCGGGCAAGGTCGGTGGGCTAAAGGACAGACAACCAATGCTATCATCAGGAGATGATGTCACTTCAATATCCTGGAGGAAAAAAGTCAATGTTAAAATGTATGCATAATCACAACTTAATTCAAAACTGTTTTCTTTCTCACTAATTACCTTACGGTGGCCTCTTCTTGTGCTCAAGAACTAATTGAATTAGATCTTTCCGTATTTTGATCAAAAAGAGGAATAAAAAACAAGCTGAAGTAGCAGCACCACAAGGACTAGCAGCAGCAGCTGCTAATAAAATGCCCATGGCCTTGTTTTCTACATGACCAGTCCACTCTGGCTGCACAGTGCTTCATTACAGTTCTCACCTGCCCTCCCCTCTCCCCAGCCATGGGAATTCTGAGTCAACAGTCCTGGGCCCGGCCCTGGGAATCCATGCTGTAACCTGCACCTTGGGTGATTCTGGAGACCCAAGAGGACACTAGTACAGGGGACACATATTTTCTGGGCTCCGGTGTTTGAGAAAGATGAGTTAGACAAAGTTTCAAAGCTTTCACCCCAAAGGAGGCTCCCAAGTCACCTCGGGTTCTGTCCTTGATCTGAGTAATTCTGCCCAAACTTCCTACAAACCCTGGGAAGCTTTACGCGGTACCTTCATAGGGTTGTGATTATCTGTGGTTGTGCTGCCAAACATGCTGGTCCCACTGGTTCCAAAACCTGACGTTGTTCCAAACAGACTCATTTTGACCCTAAAAAGTAATGAAAAATGTTAAGGATGGGTTTTTTCTTAAGTAACATCACTGAGAGGCAATGTAAGAGAATTAAGTCGCAGAAGGGAAACACTCAAAGTGGCCTGAGGCCAGGCCTCACCCTTCAGACAAGATCTATATATGCAATGGCAGAGTGCTTTTAAGAAATAGCCTTCTATTTTAGATTAGTTTCAGGTTTTCAGAAATTGTAAAGACAGAATTCCCATACGCTCCACATCCAGTTTCCCCTATTATCTCATATTAGTACAGGCCATTTGTTACCGTTAATAAATCAGTATGGACCCACTGCCGATTATTTTGTAGTCATCAGCTAGAAAACAAATGCACTCATTTTTTACATAGAGACACTGAGCTGTGCACGAGGAATACAACAGCGACCAAGATCACAGGTCCCCGTGCTTTCAGGTTTCCACCTAGTGGGCATTCACTTTCTTACTCATTTCTGCATTCTGGTTTAGGTCAGTATCTATTTTTTTATTTTTTGAGAGGGAGTTCTGCACTGTCACCCAGGCTGGAGTGCAGTGGCTTGATCTCGGCTCACTGTAATCTCTGCCTCCCGAGTTCAAGTGATTCTCCTGCCTCAGCCTCCCGGGTAGCTGGGATTATAGGCGCACGCCACTACACCTGGCTAGTTTTTGTATTTTTAGTAGAGACAGGGTTTCACCATGTTGGTCAGGCTGGTCTCAAACTCCTGACCTCGTCATCAGCCCACGTCAGCCTCCCAAAGTGCTGGGATTATAGGCGTGAGCCACCACGCCTGGCCGGTTTAGGTCATTATCTGCATGAAATTACCTAGAACAACCAGTCCAAGCAGCGAACCAGCAATTCTTTGTAGAAGTTTTAAAAAGGTCTGGCATTGTGTTTCGGACATTTACCCAGCAAGAACCTCTCCCACCCTAGGGTTTTTCCGGGGTATCATAGTCCAACAGGTCCACCAGGGTTTGGATAGGGGGCCTCTGCCACTCAGGAGGTGAGACTCTAATCTCACCAGGCTTCATTTTCCTGCTCTGCAAACATAGGGAACATTAACACCTTCTCCAGGGCTGCTCTGAGGATCAAATCAGATTACGTAGGAAATAAACGCACAGTGTCTAGTGCATAGTGGGTACAATAAATGACTTTTCCCTTCTTTCTTCCAACTCCCCGAGGAGTTACATACACTGAAGCCACATTTCAATTCTGTTACCCGTTACACTGAGAAGTCCACCATACCAGTCACCTCTCCAAAGGGAGCCAATCGGCTGAGTGACATCCTTGCTAACAAGACAACACAGAATGGAGAAACTGCAAGGAATTTTGGGACGGCACTTGAGTTTCCCCAGCTTCAAGAAAAGTGCAGAACAAAAGGTCAGAGCAACAGCTACAAGCACATGTACATCTTAGTGAATGTGAGAAGACGTGGCGCTTGCCAACCACATCTCTGCTCTCAAATGTAGAGGTACTTGAAACACCAGTTAACTGCATGAATGAACAAAGGAATGACAAGGCTTCTGTAATCACAGTCCAGGTGCCGGCTACGTGGCTTTGGACAGGTCGACCTTGATTTTCTCACCTGTAAAACGCAGACACTAATACTCTACTTCACAGAGTTACGAGAACTAAGCAAAGCCACACACACACAGTTCCTAAAACACTACAGGCTCTTAGTAAATGTTGCTTTCACCCTATCCCTTTTCCTCAACCTTCAAGTTGGGAGAGAACATTTCTGCCATTAGGGATGAACTTAAGAAAAAGAACAGAGTAGGTGAGAGTCGTTGGTGTTAGTCAGTGTGGACATGTTATGCTGAGCACTGGGAAGCTTCCAACCTTCAGAAGGCACAAGCACCTGTGGGACCCACCTAATCTCTTCCCGCTCTATCCCTCCTTGCTGCCCTCCAGCCTTCCTAGCTCTACTGGCTTCCTTTCTCTCCTCAACACAGCAAGCTTAACCCTGCCTTGGGGTAAATCTAGCGCTGCTGTTCCCTCAACCTGGGATGAGTCGCTTCCCTCTCCCCATGGCTGCCTCCGTTTGAATCTTCAGATCCCAGTTCAAAAGTTGCCTCCTCAGAACTTTTTGGGGTGATGAAAATGTCCTAAACCTGCACTACTGTAATGTTTATGCAACTGCATAAAATTTCCAAACTCACACTGTACACTTTAAATGGCTGAAATGTACGTGATGTAAGTTATACTCCAATAAAGCGGTCACAAGTGTTCTTTTTTAAGGTCATCTCCCCAGAGGCTTCTCTACCAACTTTAACATATATAACCTTCGATCACAGCCCCTAGCTTTCTTCACAGCACCAGTCATGACCTGGAATTTCTCGTTTACACTCAATCTCTTCCCCACCAGAATGCTGGCTCCAAGAGGGCAGGGACTTGCCTGGATTCTTCCCTTAATGCACACTCGGTCCCACAGTACAGACCTAACCCAGGGAGGCTGGTATCTAATAACGCTTGCCTGGAGAAGTACTGCCTGTACAGTTGCACATATATGAGTATTCAATAAATACTTGGCGGGGTAAGACAGAAACAGACTTAGTTTCCGAGAGTGGTAAGTGCTACGAAAGAAACGAAGCAGGTTGATGTGGAAGAGGCTAACAAGGGGATGCCCTTAGGGAAAGCGTCTCCGAGGAGCTAACATATCTGACGAGACGCCAGACGTCTAAGGGGGAGGACAGAGGCGACAGACACTGCATTAACGCAATGTGACCCTTCCTGGGATCTGTTTCCCCAAAAGAAAAACGCTGGATTAGACCCTAGGTGACTCCTAAGGCCACTTCCAGCTCTGCCCTCGCTTCCAGAAGCCACTAACGAAGCTTAGTCAACAGTCTCGCTCGCGCCCCAGAGTCCCGCAGAAGCGCGCTCCTCAGAGGTAACCCGGCCTCTGCAGGCGCCATGGCGGTGGATAACGAAGGGACTCGCGCGGCACAGGGCCTACCTGGGGGTCTCTCCCCGACGGAAAGCGGCGGCCGGGAGCAAGAAGGTCTGAGTTTGTGAACAGGCTCCGGCGCGGAGGACGAGCGCGAGGAGCGCGGGCAGAAATCCCAGGAGCCCGAAGTCTTTCTAAGCCAGCGGTAGAAACGGCCCTGACTACCGCGGAAGCATCGCGCGTGCGCCCTAGAGCCACTTCCTGTGTCGCCCGGAAATCGTCGAAGAAAAAGGTCGCAAGGCGACAGCACATGCGCAAAAACGCTTTATACCAGCAGTTTGCAACTTGGTCCAAAGTTGATGTAGCCGCTGCAGGTTGCTAAGCGACTGGTTTTATAAATCCTCAACTGGTCGGGCGAGGTGGGTCACACCTGTAATCCCAGCACTTTGGGAGGCTAAGGCGGGCGTATCATCTGGTGTCAGGAGTTCGTAGACCAGCCTGGCCAAGATCGTGAAACCCCGTCTCTACTAAAAATAACAAAAATTAGCCGGGCATGGTGGCGGGGGTGTCTGTAATCCCAACTTCTTGGGAGGTTGAGGCAGGAGAATCGCTTGAACCCGGGAGGCGGAGCTTACAGTGATTCGAGACCACGCCACTGCACTCCAGGCTGGGCAACAAGAGCAAAATTCCCTGTCAGTCAATCATTCCGTGACTAGGGCTAGTGCAAGGTAGTTAGCTGTTTTCTCTTGTGAATGAATTATTGCATTTATCATGTATAAATGTATAAAAGATTCTGATTGCTGCCAATTCAAGTCCAAGGCCATCCTCTGAGAAGCTGCTCTAACTCTGCCTCCGAATGAGGTGAGGTCAGCTGCGAGTTTCCTGCTCTGGCCTCCCTGTTTGCCCACTGGGGTACTTCGAGTCCATCTCGGGGCTCTTTGGGCCTCAGTTTCCTGCTGCATGGTGGGAATAATGACGCCAGGGCTGTTCCTAATTAGGGTCAAGTGAAATCACACATGAACTACTCTTACTAATAGAACACTCCATAGAAATGTTAAGGGATTCTTATTGACACACACATATGCCCACTCCGAATATTTTGGCCGGTTGGTTCCTCCCAACCTCGACTTTTAGGAGTATCTGAAGAAGGAAAAGAAGGAAAAGACAAACCCCAAGGAAGGGATTTCATGAGGTTGTGGAGGATCCTCTCCTTCACTACTCAGTGTGGTCTTCATGCCTTGACCTCCTTAGGGAGCTTTAGGATCTGGAGTATCTTTTTATAAAATGAAGATTCAGTAGGTTTAGGATGGACCTGAGAATTCACATTTCTACCAAGCTCCCAGCTGAGGTTGCTGGCCAAGAGCCACAGTTAAGTAACAAGGCTGTAGATCAGACATTTATAATCCTGGGCAGCATTTAAAAAACTGTGATGCTTAGACTGCACCCTCAGAGATTCTGATTTAGTAGATCTGGGCTAGAACAGAGGGAGTTAATATTTTTTAAAAGCTCTCCAGGTGATTCTAAGATGCAGCCAAGATTGAGAACCTCTAGTCTAGACGATGATGGTAATAATAGCTCTTTTGAGCACTAGACGCACAACCCTATGCTAAGCGCTTTAGATGTTCCATCTTCTGTCGTTTCCAGAACAGTCCTAAAAGATAAGTATTGCGATCATCTCCATTTTTTAGATATGGAAAGTGAGGCTAACAGAGGTGACTTACCAGAGCTTGTGCAGCTGATGCGCAGTAGGACCAATGAGGTCTATCGTGTGCCTAACCCTTCCACCAGCAAACCCTCGGAATCATCTCTGACAAGTGCTTCTTAACTACCTTTTTTCATCCTTTCTCAATGGAACTCCTCTCACTATCTTTCCTTTAAACTCTCAAAAGCCCTCCCAAAGCTCTCTCAGGGTTTCAAGGCATATTCTGCCTTAGATACTGTATTTGTGTTGTCTAGATTCCAAGATTTAAAACTTGTATCTACTCACATGTATACACTTCGCAGCACCAAGCAGAGTATCTTACATGTGTTTGGTATTAATATATGTTGCGTTATATGGTTCCATGCCCAAGGTATTTTCCAGAAGCCTCTATTATGATACAGATTCCTCTATAATACCAGTTACTCAACAGGCTCTATTCAACTATATAGCCCACTGTTTAGGGCTATATAGTTTTGACAGACTTCTTTTGCATATACCATCAGTGGAACCACTGATTTGCTCACCCAAATATTGTAACTAATATTCCAAGACTCTTATTACATGAATAATCTCATTTATTCCTCACTGTGACCCTACCAAGTCACTGTTGTTGTTATTCACATTTTACGGTTGACGAAACTGAGATCAGATTGTAACTTGTCCCCGCCACAGAGGCAATGAGTAGAGCCAGAACTGGAATGCAAGCAGCCTGCCCCAAAAGCTAACTCTACACTTCCACAGGTGGCGGATTCTGGTGATTCATGTTTCCCCCCGTAGAAACAACAAGAGAGATCAGTAAAATTTTATTCATGGGCGTGGTTATTGAGCCATACAGTATAGGTGAAAAATAATTAAACAATAGAAAAATTAAATTTTGGTAGTGACTATCATTCAAACTGGTGAACTTTTCTGCCAGTTTTACACAGAGAATATTTATGAATGATTACAGTTTCTATATAATTGCTAGCTGAAGAGAAACTGAACATGCCTATAATTTTAGCATTAATTACTTTTCATTTTGAAATTTTAGCTAAAGAGATCTAATATGTTGGCTTAAAAGTTTTGTGAATAGTTTGGTTGCAAAGAAGCACACATTAAGTATAGCTTTACAGGCAATCAGGCACCCAAAGCTGATTAACAAAACGGATTCCTGTTGAGTGTATCACACAGAAACCTTCCTGGTTTTCCCCGAACTCTTTTGTTGTGTCTCAAGACTCTTCCACCCCATTCCTTAAGACAATGACTTGAAAACATTTCAAAGAAATTTCCACCCACAATAGTGGAAGGAGTTGAGAGAACAATGAGCATTTGCCAGCAGAGGGCGACCTTGGCTTGTTTCTGCAGGATTGTTTCCTTGGGATACCTATCTGTGTAACAGTGAACAGAAGTTCATTTAGCAAACAGAAGTACACGTTTCTCAATATTTCACTACGAAAACATTCCACTGAAAATATTTTAATGTACATGCAGCTTAGAAAGTCTGTTCTTTTCAGCTGCACTAAACAGATTATCTACATCAAACTAGCAGTTCAACTAAGACACTCAGTAAGGAAGTCATAGATGGAAACCCTGGAAGGTTTTCCCTATTTTTGTAAAGTACACTATGCTTTTTTCCCCCATGAACTCATGACTTCTGAAATCACTGTATCACCAATGATGATAATCAAATTTCTTAGAAAGCTGGGGATATAACAAGCAGCTTTTACTTGGTTAGGGTCATTACGAGGATCCTTAAGAGAAAACCAAGAGTCTCTGAGCACCTTCTTGTTGTACTAGTTTTTGTTGTTGTTGCTTGAAACAAGGTCTCACTCTGTCACACAGGCTAGAATGCACTGGTGCAATCATAGCTCACCGCAGCATCCAACTCCTGGTCTCAAGTGATCCTTCCACCTCAACCTCACAAGTAGCTGGGACTACGGACGTG
Organism: Cacajao melanocephalus; assembly: GCA_963573385.1. Lineage (NCBI taxonomy): Eukaryota > Metazoa > Chordata > Mammalia > Primates > Pitheciidae > Cacajao > Cacajao melanocephalus. Next base: position 141,582 of record CAUYLG010012683.1, on the reverse strand, counting down.
TGCCACCATGCCCAACTTACTTTTATAAATTGAGATGAGGTCCCATTATTTTGCTCAAGCTGGTCTTGAACTCCTGGGTTCAAGCAATCCTCCTGCCTCGGCCTCCCAAAGCTCTGGGATTATAGGTGTGACCCACCATGTCTGACCTTGTTGTATTAGTTTTTATAAATTTTAATTATAAAGACTCCTGGAGGGGAACATCACACACCAGGGCCTGTCAGGAGGTGGGAGGCTGGAAGAGGAATAGCATTAGGAGAAATACCTAATTTAGATGATGGGTTGATGGGTGCAGCAAACCACCATGGCATGTGTATACCTATGTAACAAAACTGCACATTCTGCACATGTACCTCAGAGCTTAAAGTATAATAAAAATAAAATAAAATTAAGATTCCAATCAAATGTGCTTTCTTGATTAAAATTATGGAAATATCCAAATTAGATACAGTAGATGGTGGTAGATGGGATGATTGTTATCAGTTACCATTTTAAATAGCTAAGTATTATGGTAATCCTTTTTAGAAAGAGATCTTTAGAATTAGAATTCTAGATGGCTCCCAAATAGCTACTAGCATTAATTTTTCATCTTCATCTAATAAAGATAGGTAGTAATATCAAACTATAGTATATTTTGCTCTCCTTCCACTTCCATTTCCTAAACGATTGGAAATTATTTTAGGTAAATTTGCAATAATAAATTTGAGATGACTTAACTGTCCAAACTGGATGTGTCTTTTTCACATTTATTTTTAAATTTGAATGACTATTGTAGATTTGTCACTCCTTCCTATTTTGATAGAATATCCTAATCCAGATGTGTTGTGGGTTAAATATATTTTAAGTTAGCAATTTCTTCCCTTACAAAGCATACCAAAGTTCAGTTACGTTGTTACATGTTAAAGGAGTAAGTACGCTGTAAATTCAGAGGAAAATTTTTCTTATGTATAAGAATGTTTTTAGAATTTTGGATAGTCTCAAGCGTAAGTCAAATTAACAGTGTATCAGATATGTTCTCGACGTGTTTGGTTCCTAAGTGACCAGGGAATGTAGCATATTTGTTAGCCGTAGACATGGTGTCTGGGGATCCTGATTTGACAGCAGCCAACAGTGAGACCCGCAGACCTCTCCCAGCAGCGTGCACACAGACCATACGGAAAGCACTTTACCTGGACGAGCGCCACGCTACCCAGACTCCTTGGGTTTAAGTCCCAGCTGCATTGCTTATTAGTTTTGTGACCTTGAGAAAGTTATTTAACGTTTCTGTACCTTTGTTTTCTCACCCGTAAAATGGAGTGATTTTTAAAAAAGTACCTAGCTCATAAGGTTTCTGCAAAGAGGCAATGAGTTATTGTTTGTAAAGCACCTAGAAAAATACCTAGTGCATAGTAAGTGCTATGTATGTATTTTCCTTTATTATTATATCACCTTTTTTAGTACTTACTACATACAAGCTTTTGGGCAGGGCCAGCCTCACAGGTATACAACCTGTGCAGTCACCCAGGAGCCCAAGCTAAGAAGGGCTTGTGCTTGGTTTAATTCTCTGCTGCTGTCATCTTGAAATTTTTAATAACAAGGGATCCCACATTTACATTTTGCATTGAGACCCACATTTTCTTGAGGTAGGGAGTATTATTTTGCCCTAATATTATTGTGGCTTTGGACAAATAACATCCTCAGTGTTCTCACCTGTAAACTATGGTGTAGTTACCGAGTAATCATAAGGTCTTTGGGAGAATTTAATGAGATACTGAATCAGCAGTGATTGGTATACACAAGTTCTCAGAAATAGTATATATTATTCTTATTGTTGTTACCATTTCTCTTTATAAAATAACTAACCTAATATTTCTGTGCTTCTATAAATTCTTATTCTTGCTTACAAGTATGCAGTTAAAGGTTTACTGAAAGTACAGAATAAAATCACAAAACTCACCTCTGGCAAAATTAAAATAGGTTTGTGAAGGGAAAAGATCACATCTTTACTGTTAGAGGAGTACCTTATTAGAATCTGAGGCTTCTGTAGATCTTAAAACTGAAGAAGTTTTTTGTTCTATAGACCTAGGCTAGAGAAGCATTCAAGATCTTGAAGAAACTTTTCAAATAAATAATATTATCAATAAAAAGTAGGCACAATACAAAATTAAGCAAAACACTGAAGGCTATATCAACCCAAATATTTATTCACACTGAATTTTACTGACTTAACAAATGAATTAATGAAGTAAGGCCCCTACAATATAAAGGCAAAGGAAAATGTAAGAAAAAACTATCGGATGCCACAATTCATTTGCAACATCTCAAATTCAGATCATTCATATTTTTGTTACCAGTAAGATACTTCATGCTTTAACATTAGTTATATCATGGAAGGTACATAAAGTATTTTTGTAGGATGACATGTATAAAATATTATTTTTTCAAACATAATTTAAAGGTCAAAATAACATATTATTTTATAATATATTTTAGAAGATAGGATAGAACTCTGTCTCTACAGAGGATAGACTAAGACCTTCTAAAGAAAATTGGAGTATAACATTTGTTTTGACAAAAAAATATAATTAATGGAAAATTATTTTATTTTACCTTTACAGAATTAATATATGTTCTTTCCACAATAGTATTTGCCAGTCAAAACAAAACTACTGAAAATCTCTGACAATCAAAAGTTCTTCTGGTTTATTTTTATATCCATCCTCCAAATTTTAGTTTGTTAGGTAAGTACACTCTGGAAAGATAATCTGATGATAGGAAAGTCAAAGCTTGAATTTCTGCCTTCATTTTAGAGTCTGCCATTATTTCCATCTGTCAATAAAAGTAAAATATACTCATACTAGAGTTCTTATCTGCATTTCTGTCAACTCAACAAACTAGGAATCTAGAACTGCTTTATTCTCCAAAATCATGGACAATACCCCTAAGGGTCAGCCAGAATATTCTAAAGCTGCCACAGCTAAAAATATCTGGAGTGAGAATACTCTGTATGCTGTCTTCATTAACTAGGAATAGTCTGAGATCTTTATGATGATTTCTTCTTCCTTTTCTTAACCCCACAAACTATGACACAGCCATCAAGAATGTGTATATAACCATGATAAAGATAAAAACCGGCCAGCTCCATTCACTGATCTCATCTATTAGCATTCATATGACTCAATTTCAACAACTATTTACTGCCAAGCAACACTTACGTTAGTTGTGTCATATAAAATTTCAAGAGATATTTTCAAAATACAATGTGAACAGCCACCACTAAAGTGAAAGTCAATTAAACATACAACACTTGAATTGTAAAAAGAAACATACCTCTTTTCTCCAAAATGGTTGGCAGGTAACATAAGGTCTCCTCAGGATACTGTCAAGTTTCATTTGGTCCCTTTTTGTCAGTGGAATCAAACTATCTTTAGGTACATTTAACCTGGAAAAAAGTACATTAAAAAAATCAGTAAAAAAGTGTTCCTGTAACTTGAATGTCATGTATTTTGCCTATATTTATTGCGCTACTTCAAGAAACTCCTAAATAAGAAAATTAGTACAGGTCTGCCTCTTACATCCAGGATTGAGGGTATCTATCATGTCTTAGACCAAGGATTTTTGACCATGACACACATACACTAAATTGAACACATTCATGATGGAAGTTTGTGTTTCCACAGTAAGTAAGATTCTAAAGTTTTTGTTTTCCTTCATGTCATTCCCCTGGGATGATGACAGGAAGACAGATATTGGTTATTAAACAAATGCCAATAACATTATCATCATGTATATAGATACCAGAGAAGCTTAATAATGTACAGTTAAGTCTCTCAGAGCTTCATACTCTTTTGGCAGTGAGCTCCGACATGCATGGCCAGCAAGCGGCTGAGATTCGCTGAGGGACTGTAGGTTCCACTGAGTATTTAATTCTTCATAATTCATTGAAGATTCTGGGCCATGGAAGTTAGTCTCTCACTTTCATTACTTTGCACACACCCACATCCCTCCCCCAACCCACACTCTTACCTATCTAGTTTTAAACTTGAAAAACGTGGAATATAACTTTATCATGGTATGTGTTTTAAAAATAGAACATGAGAAGTCCTGGATTTATGGCGTGGTTTACCTTTTGAAGTCACAAATCCTAGATTTCCCAGGAGAGTCTTTTTCAATGTGTCCATAATTATGACCACTTGCCAGTGGCAGCTCTTGGACAGGGGTGACAATTTGATTGAAAGGGGGGCCTAGAGGATTTCCTTTGCAGCCAGGCTTCGGTAGCTACCACAGTTTTTCCTTCGATCGTATATTATTTTGGAGTGGCTTTTGCATGCACTGATAGAATTTATGAGATGCAGCTAGAGCTTCTTGAAATCATTTACCTTAATAATTATCAGATCTTACATCTTGAATTTGTGTTAAAATGGTTTTTATACAAACAAATCACCCCCAAGGGATTTTGATCATGACACACATACACTAAGTTGAATACATTAATTCACTGGAGTGTAAATATTCAAAAACAAAAAATGAAGTGTTTCCTCTTGCACACTCATTTTGTAGGAGGTGGCTGGTCACCCAAAACCTGTTCCCATTCCATATTCAGGAAACGAGCGCCTGTTATCAAGGATTGCTCACTGCTGAAAGAAACTCAATAAACACTTTCAAATTCATTCTTGCTGACCAATTACAACAACAAGACAACATTTTAAAATATCACATTAGCAGAGATTAGCAGAGATGAAAACAAATGTTAATGCCGTAAGCTGAAAGACAGGTGGACTCTTACTCTTCAGGGAAAGCAAGATCCTTAACCTATCCAGACAGCAGTCAAACCTTCAATATGGGGATCCTCTTTGACCCACCAGTTCTTCTGGGAATTCAGCCTAAGGGACTAATTAAGGATGTGGGTAGAGATTTAGTTACAAGAGACTCCATCAAAGCACTACCTACCAGAACAGAGATTTGGAAACCACCTAAATGGCTGTGAGGGAATGGCTGAACAAACACTAGCACATCTAGAATTAAAACTCAGCAACAAAAGATGCTAAAATAAGAAATGTACTTTATTGACATGGAAAAGTGATCACATTGTGTTGTGTTTTTTAAAAAACAGATTACAAAATAATAACAAGAATATGATCTCAGTTTTGTGAAAAAGTTATGACTATGCACAGAAAAAAAATCTACAAAGGTAAGGCTGCTGATCCGTAGGTGATATTTAACTTGTTACTTAATATTTTTTCTATAATGAACATATATAATACACTTGCCAAATTTAAGTTTCCCAAATTTTAATAATCTTAGAATGAGACTTTTCTTTTGAAGTTAAAAATTTAAATCTAAGACAAAATTGATTCATATGGCAAATGATGTTGTCAATGGTTATGATTTAATTTAATGTAGTGTACTTTTTTTTTTTTTAAGCAGAGTCTGGCTCTATCAATCAGGCTGGAGTGCAGTGGCATGATTGTGGCTCACTGCAACTGCCGTCTCCCAGGTTTAAGCAATTCCTGTGCCTCAGCCTTCCCAGTAGCTGAGATTACAGGCAAGCACCACCACACCCAGCTAATGTTTGCATTTTTAGTAGAGACTAAAAATATTCCCCTGGCTGGTCTCAAACTTCTGGCCTCAAGTGATTCACCCATCTCAGCCTCCCAAAGTGCTGAGATTACAGGTGTGAGCCACCACGTGCCCAGCCTACAACGTATTGTACTTTTAAGTATAAAAAGTGTTTAACAGCTACTCAGGAGGCTGAGGCAGGAGATTCACTTGAACTCAGGAGGCGGAGGTTGCAGTGAGCTGAGATCGCACCACTGCACTCCAGCCTGGGTGACAGAGCAAGCTCAGTCTCCTAAAAAAAAAAAAAAAAAAAAAAAAGTATATAAAATGTTTTAACCATAAGAGTAAAACAAAAAGAGTTTTGAGCTAACTGAAAGTGTAACACATTAACCAAATTCATGTGTTAAGTATTTTAGTAGTTGAAACAGAAACATTAATGAATTTAATTCATAATTATATAATCATAAGTTATAGTGGACAATATAAATAAAAAGCATTAAGAACTTTTCCTTGTAGTGACTTTTTAGGCTTATTGTTACATATGACAGTGAATTATCATTATAAATATCCTAGTTCTGCTATAGTATCTAACCTTTTAAGATCAGAAGGGAGAAGACCAAGCCATCGAATAGCTGGAACTGTGAGATGATGAGCTTCAAAAGACATAGACTAAAATAAAGAACAAAAGTATATTAGGTGAGGCTAAATTGCAGAAAACTACCATTCTTGTTTTTCAGCCAAATTGTTCACTTATTAAGAAGGACAAGTACTAAAGCTGGCCGCACATGCCCAGAGCCCACAGATGTAAGAAAATCATCAGGAGCTACACTAAGCTGGACTTTCAGTGAAGGTGTTAAAACTTCTCTGGGTTGGGTGTGGTGGCTCATGCCTGTAATTCCAGCACTTTGGAAGGCCAAGGCGGGAGGAAGCTTGAGCTCAGGAGTCCAAGGTTGCAGTGAGCTATCACTGCACCACCGCACTCCAGCCTGGGTGAGAGTGAGACCCTGTCTCAAAACAGCAACAAAACAACTTCTATGTAGTGTTTCTGTATTAATTTTCTAAAGCAAAACTATAAATGAAGCTCTTTGACCTACATTTCTTATTGTTCATAACTCCCTGTCTTACACCCTGCTCCACCATCCTTTTCATCTGCTATAAATTTTACCATGCATCATAATCCATTGGAGAGGCCCACCCCTTGAGATTCTGGCTCAGTAGTTCTGGATAGGGACTGAAATTTTCATTTCTAAGAATTTTCCAGGTGATGCTGATGCTGCTGGCTTAGCACCACACTGTGAGACCACTGATATATGGTAACTGTTGACACTAGTGGTGACAGTCAGAATTCAAGGTTCTATGTAATATTTAGAGTATATTTGGTGATCAGACACTGTTGTTGTTACCCTGAAGCCTCACAGTTACTTCAGTATGCTGAGAGTGCAGGATAATAATGCCTCTTGCCCACAGCTAATCCCACTTTGTCATCTGTGGTTGGATTGGTCATGCTGGGAGCTGGAGTGACAGCCACCAACACGCAGACTGCTCCTAGAATAGGATACTAGGCCCTCTGGTACACTTTGGGTACTCTCAGCCTACTTGGGGGTGTAATCACTTGGGGGTGTAAGTGCAGAAATCACCCCAATGAATAGAAAATATCTAAATAATAAAAAAGGAAAACTGCTTTTCTATACTTACCATAGATCCATACTTATAGATGCACATTATTTCTATGCCTGTTAAAAGAAAGTTAACTATAAAATTAGCCTTTTTACATATTACAGCTTAATTGGCACTATCAAATTTCATCTGCTATCTACAATTTTAATTTTGTGGACATCAACAATGAAAAATTTATGGTTCTCAGTTTAATATGACAAAATAACAATAAATTGTCTCAAATAATTATAGACCTAATTTTAAAGTAATCATTTTCTTTTAAAATGTTTTATGAAAGTGTTCTGAGAGTAGAAAACACAACTACAAGCCGGGCGCAGTAGTTCATGCCTGTTATTTCAGCACTTTGGGAGGCCGAGGTGGGCAGATCACCTGAGGTCAGAGGTTCGAGACCAGCCTGGCCAACATGGTGAAACCTCTACTAAAAATACAAAAAATTAACTAGGCGTGGTGGCGTGTGCCTGTAGTTCCAGCTACTCAGGAGGCTGAGGCAGGAGAATCACTTGAACCCAGGAGGCAGAGGTTGCAGTGAGCCGAGATTGCGCCACTGCACTCCAGCCTGGTTGACAGAGGAGGACTCAGTCACAAAGAAGGAGAAGGAGAAGGAGAAGAAAGAATAAGAAGAAGAAGAAGAGGAGGAGGAGGAGGAGGAGGAAGGAGAAGAAAACACAACTACAAATATGATTTAGTTATGATTATTGTTGTAAATAGTCCAATGATAAATTACCATGTGGATCAGCATCTACAAGAGTGAAAACAGGAATATGAAATGTATCCCACAGTTTCTTGACTAAAAGTCTTGTGTTTAGATCAGGAACTCCCTTTCCCTAAAAGCAAGATGAAAATTAAGAATTTTAACTTCAGTAGAATGAAATGATTACAACTACACTCATTAATAATTTAAAAATTAGGCCAGGCGTGGTGGTTCACTTCTGTAATCCTAGCACACTGGGAGGCCGAGGTGGGTGGATCACCTGAGGTCAGGAGTTCGAGACAGTCTGGCCAACGTGGTGAAACCCTGTATCTACTAAAAATACAAAATTAGCCAGGTGTGGTGGTGCATGCCTGAAATCCCAGGTACTCAGGAGACTGAGGCAGGAGTTTGCAGTGAGCCAAGATTGCACTATTGCACTCCAGCTTGGGCAAAAAGAGAGAAACTCCATCTCAATAATAATAATAATAATTTAAAATTACAGGTTATGCTCATACAATGGTTAGTACTCTGCATTACGGCCACAGGAATCCTGGTTCATATCTGAGTCACAGCACCAAAAAGAAAAAAATAAAGTTACATCTCTCTACCTTGAATTTCAGATGCTAAAAGACTGGTGTTGATTGCGAAATAAAAAAGTACATTATATACAAATAGAGTGAAGGACTGGGAATTATGCCAGTCCTAGGAAATGATCCCAAGGAAATATTTCAGTAAAAACAGAAATAATAAAAATCCTACGTATTTAAAGGTGCTCACTGAAGTGTTATTTAAAATGGCAAAAACAAATATAAATAGCCAAAATATCTAACAACAGGGCTGCGGAGAGGCAGCGCAGTACAGTGGAGATCTGCACCAGTTGCAGGGCTAGGCAGCCTGAGCTCCCACAACTAACCAGTAGTTTTGTTATTCATTCAAGTTCATGCTGCTGATGAATAATTTAATAAGGAATTAAATTATTTAATAATCACAAAGCACTTAGAAGAGTACCTTGCTTAAATTTAGGGTTTAATAAAACTTAAATGGTGAGATAATATTATGAAGTCATTAAAATAATAATTATGTAGAAAAGTAAATTGAAGAGTGTTACAACAATGTTAGAGAAAAGCAGAAAACCAGATGAAACACGGAGCAGAGGAAGAACGCAGAGTAGCCCTAAGAGATTAAGAATGGGCTTTGGATCAGGCAGCTCTGGGTTTGAATTCCCTCTCTGCCCATCATCAGTGGTGTGATGTTGGGCAAGTTTCTTAGTCTCTTTAGGCCATGGCTTTACCTACAAAAGCAGCATAAATATGCCTGTCACACTGAGTGATGGCATTATAGCAACATGCAGTTCAACCATTCAAATCCAGTCCTGGTTTTGAACAGTCATAGAGATGTGGTAAAATACCTTCCAGCATTCCAGTACCCATTATTAAAGTGGGGATGATGTTAGTACCTACCTCATAAAGCCGCTGTGAGCCTTTACAAGTTGATGTGTGATAAACAGCAATAAATGTGAACTCTTATTATGGCAAGTGCTTAGCAGGGCTCCTAGTTCATCATGAGTACTTAGGATATTTTCACAATGTTCTTTGGGAAAAATAATAGCACATGAACATGGTAGAGGAGTCAAATGGTATTAAGGACATATGGTGAAAAATGGCTCTTCCTAATGTGGCCCTCGAGTCCCAGCCCCGTCTTGAGGGGGGTTTGTGAGGGATGCTTGTGGAAGCAGTGAGGAGCGCTGCCCTGGAGAGGAGGCAGAATGGAGTCTTAGACCTAAGGACTGAGCAATTCCACAGAGGCATCCAGATTTAGAGCAGAAATATCAGACAAAACCAAAAGTTTTTGAATTGGCAAGGAAGGAAATGACAAGTGCTGGTGTGGCAGGGAATCAATTAGGTAGAGTGAGAGATAATTGGAGTCAGGGGCCTGTCTGGAGGCTATCAGGTGGTTGTCTTGTGTAAGAATGAAAGGTGAAGGATTAAGGAGAAAGGACTGAAATGAAAGAGATTCCCAAGGCCAATTCAAAAGGACTTGCTGAGCACAAGTGAGCCAAACTGACTCTGATGTGTGGGCCTCATTGCAGTATCTGCGGTGATAGCCACAGGGCACATGGCAGGAACACTCAGCTCTTCAAAGAAGACAGATTTCGAGTGTGGTTTTAGAAATATGAACTTAACAAGGTTATGGTGCTCTATGATCATACCATGGTATTCCAGCCTGGGCAACAGAGGGAGACCCTATCTCTATTTTTTTTTAAAAAATGAACTTGAGGTGATAGCCAGATTTGAGGATTTTAAATAAATACCTTGGAAATTCCCATTTTATGATCCCAAAGGATGCATTATATTGAAAACAGGACATTGGGTAGATAATATGGTAAATCATCTTACCAACCACCGTAACAGCATATGTTAGTCTTGGAATTGTAGCAAAGTTAGGTAATATACCGTAATCATGATGCACGGAGACATTTTGCTGCAAAAGTTGTCATCTAGGAGCCGCTGAAATGTTGCATCTTTTTCTACAATTAATACAAACTTTGCATCTGTAACTAAATCTGTGAAGTTAAGGCTGATAAATTGAAAGCATGAGTATTTCAGTTTAATCACCAACTAAATTAAGGTGCCATATAAATAATTCAAAAGCAGCTATAGATATAACATTTTAATTTGTGCCTTCAAATATAGAAACATATCTATTCATATATTCAGATATCTCTCTCTTCCACTAGATGGTGAGCTCCTAAAAAAGTCCTAAAGAAGGGACCATGGTGTGTTCATCTTGACAGCTATGGGTCTAACTTGTTCCTTACACATTATGAAGGCTTGGCTTATCAAAGGAACGGATGAATGAGCATTCCAAAAATTTAAATAGTTTTCCCACCTAAAGGATACTCCAAATTCCTTGAATATTAGATGGCACAGCAACAGCCTATTTAAAAAAAAACAAAACAGTTTTTATTTTACATAAAAAGCAAAATAACTACATTTTAAAATTTATCACAAAGCCCTCTGTTTTCACTTTTCTTTGACTATACCAGTCATCAGAGACTTATTCTTCAGTTAAAAAAATAGTAGAAAACAGCTTTACCCCTCAGTAGAAAACAGGCACATGACTCACAGCAATTCTCCCAACAGGAGTACTAAGTTTAGTACTGTGGGCTCTCTTTGTACCAAAGCCCAGCAGATAGTTTAGTATTAGAAATATTACTTCCAGAACCAGAAAATTTTATGAAGATTTTAATTAGTAATTTTATGAAGATTACTAATTAACTAAATGATCAAGCCACACTTTATCTGAAAATAGTAGTGCATTTTTAAAGAGTTGTATATGTATGTTTATTTCAATCTGGCATTTGACAATTAGCATATTTTGAAACTATGTAATGCACAGTTCCTAAAGCATATGGCTATTCATCCTCAGTTTTATTTTGAAATCTTAAGCTCTAAGTTATATAACAAAGCAAGAAATAAAATATAGGCTTCAAAACTGAAGGAGCTGAAAGAGTTAAAGCTATGAAAACATTAATGATGCTTCTTACTGTTGCACCACAGGTACAATTCACTTTGGTGCCATCTTCCTCGATATATCTTAAGTTGCCAGCAATTAAACCTTTTGATGTAGATAACTGAAAAAAAAATAGACATATTTGAAACCTGTTTCACTAATTTTATGCTATTAAGTCACTCTTTGTGCTCATCTGCTAAATTATTTGTATTTTTGCTCAGACTGAAATGTAAGAGATGAAAGAGAAAATATGTAAAGATATTTAGGAATTAAAAATTGGGAATTCATCAGTTTGGTCCATTCACCCAAAGGAATATATGGAGAATGTATGATTTAAATTTATAGTGAGAAAAATGCAGCATCAAACAATATGAAAAGAAGACAATATTATGTTTTAAAATTATGTTTTATACAAATATTTTGTTTTAAAATAAAATGTTTTGTATTAGGTACTACTTACTATATGCAGACTCCTCCTTGACACTTTTAACATACAAGAAATGTCATTGATAATATTGTCCACAACAGTCTGGTTACCAAAGAGTTGGCTGTCAGTGTAATATATGTCTCTATGAAAATGTAAAATACATATTTTTAATTGACCACATTCTCTTTGAATATGACAAGTATTAGAGTGTTATCTGAAGAAAGCTTTAACTGGATGAAAACACAACATACAAAGAAAGTAAACTATGAGCCGCAGTTTAGTCTCATGTAACTTTTCAAAGTATATAATAAAAGTTAATCCAACTAATTTTCACATGACATTTTAAAGAGCAATTTACTAGAACAGTATATTTACCTTTTGGTTGCATAAGTGTTGCTTTGTACTAATTTATAAATCATGGACAATATTTTAAGGATTAGAGCTGGAAAATAAGATTCAACAAACAGGTTACTCATTATTTCTCTTATTGATTCAAAAGATACTGTTATCAAGGATTTTAACTTAATTACAGTTAACACTTAAAATATTACCTTTCCAAAATGGGAAGGTTAAGTACAGAACAAATTACCTGAAGAATTAGTTAAAATGAATTGCTTGCTCTATGGACAGCAAAACTGAGAGGATAATTTTCCACTGAACCATATACCTTGAAAAATATGTTTATGTTGATAACCTACTTCCATAGTTATTGGCAATGAAAAATTCTAGAAATTTATCTTATGTACAAAAGGGGTCTATCAAAAACAAGTAAAATTATTCAACTAGGAACAAATAAAATTGAGAAGATAACAAACTGTATTTATCCTTTATTACCGAAAGCTGAGAACAATTAACTTACCAAATTTTTGAACTGATTTTGGTGAATCACTTTTGATTTTTCTTGTGGTGCAATGGGATACCATCTGAAGACCCACAGAATCTTCAAACCTGTCATTTTGTTTAAAGCAAAGGAATAAAGTGAAAAAGACAAACAATAATACTTAAGGTTTTCTGCTCATCATTTATAACCCACATTTCTTTTCAAGGTAAGAGCTGAAGCTTTAGGATCAACTGGTTTGAAAGCACAGATCATTCCAGGTGATAACTAGGAAATTAGATTTGTGACCTACAGAGGCACTAAGATAAACTAACGTAAATGAGCTAATACCTTTGATGAGGGAGTGTGGGAGTGTGTTTGTGTGTGTGTGCATACTTTCTTCCTGGGAAGACATTTTTAGTGTATGTAAAATGTTTTCAAATATTTCACAATTTGTACTTTACTCATTTAAATAATCTACTCATTTAATAATTTTACTCAATTTAATAAGCTTTGAAATGTTTCATTTCTGATTTACCTGCAAAATTACATTACATAAAATAACAATTTTATTAGGTTGTTGGTTGAACTGCCAAGCTTCTCCTAAAGGTGGCAGAAGGCACCAGGCGGTTATGTCAGGTGTAAGCTGCTTCAAAGCTAGATAAAATCCATCTTTCAAAACATGACTGAAAAGCATACAGCTTATATTACTTATATAGGTCATAAAACAATAGTGATGAAGGAGACTCAAAACTCCGTTCATTTAGTTTCTGTATCTCTTACAAAATAGGAGAGGCTGAAAAAAGCCTATATAACTAGGTTCAAGAACTCTGATAAAGCTGTTTACTGATTTTATCCTTTTTGGACACATGACTTAGCAGGGGTAGAGGCCGTGCCAGGAGAAAGCCTTAAATGTGCTCTATGTTCAGGATACTTTTATTTTGGTCTGGTATCAGGATCGGTTATACTTCCCCTGAGCAAGTGGTTTGCTTTTGCAGTATAGATGAGAACTGTACCCATGATATCTCCCTCTCTGAGTGCTAGAAAGCTTAGCTCCAAGTTGGGTGCCTATTTTTAGCAAGATTATGAGACTTTATCACACGCATTTGGAATTCTAACCTCTTCTGGAGCTCCATTCTGTTGGTGCTCGCATTGTTTTTCCTTTGCCTCATCTTTCACACCTACTTCTAGTTGACATAACCTCTCTGTATGGGATGTATTTGGAAACTTCCTAAATCCTTTTTCTTTTTTTTTTTTTTTGGCAAAGTAAAGGCAATAAAATGAATAAAATATGACCAGAACTCTAACTCAAGTAATTCAAATAATGACACAGATACTACATTTAAAATATAAAAATGCAAAATGCCCACTTGATGTTTTCCCAGCTTGATCTGTTGTCTATCATGAATGCAGGTGCTTCGTTTCTTGCCAAGCTTGTGATTATGTCTTGGATAATATTTTCTATGGATGCAAGAACCTCAGAACTGAAACAATAAACACAGCATGATTCCATCTTAATTATAAATTGTGACTTTATAATATGTAAGATTTTCTCAGATCGATACTAAAGTGACTTTCTTTTTCACTGTTTTTTAAGACCTAGGTAATTGGGGCGGGGCTCACAAAATGAAAAAAAAAGACTAGGTAATTCATGTCAATAATTATCTCTCCCACTAAACCTTTAGTACTGCATTAAAACAACTGTATTTCATTTGCTTGTAATTTTGCTTCTCAAGCAATTACCAATTGAAGATCTCCCATCTACATTAATGACTAAATTTACAACCATATTTTTATCTACACTACATATTAACCTACTGTAATCTAGCTGAACTTGAATACAAACTTGACTTGAAATACTACCAATAAATGTTTTAATTAAAAAGTGATACAATATTGGCTTTGAATTTCTTTCCCAAAAATGCAATGCAAAAGAAACATCTTTTGTGGTTGCACATCACCCTAGTTGATCTTATGGCTCAAAATCGGCTCTTTTGAAACTTAGTGATACAAAAAAGAAAATGTCTAATCACCACCCTGAAAAGAATAAATTGTGAGTTCTGCAACAAACGGTTGACTTGGCAGCTATAACTACTCTACAGCAAAACGCGAACACCAAGCCCAGTTTTCTGTCAGCTGACTGTTAATTTCACAAGCCATCAGCTTCAAAAAATGTTGTTCTGCTATAAACAGCATTAGCTTATTGTCTAGGAAGAGAAATCAAATAAGCTCTAGAAAATGGGTAAATTGTTGAGAGTTTTAATTTCCACAGAAACTTCAGCACTTTTACTGAAAACTTGTGTATCAGAAAATGAATTTTAAAACATTTAATCTATTTTAATGTTGGGAGGTAAAAACTGACCCAAATACTCATTTTTCCCAGTTTCAAGAAAAAATGTTGCAAGACAATACTGTAACCAACTTTGAGATATAATCAGATTCGTCTACATCTGCGATATTAACAGGGGACTTCCCATTCTCCTTTTCCCTCACTCTCCTAAGTTCTCCCTCAAACTAAATCCTTTTGTCAAATTTGGTTTGCTTGTAGGTTTTTCATGTTTTTTGGTGGTTGGTTTGAGCTTAAAAATAAAAGGCTGCAAAACTTTGCTGAGCAGTCCGCCAAGAAAACAGATCAAGGAAACAAAACAAGGCATTTTTAAGTGAAAGCGGTCAAAAACATAGACATGTTTTCTGTGGATAATTCCAACATGGGTAGCTGGAGACTTCCTGGAATTGATTTTAAGTAAATCATTTAAAATATGTTCATTCTCTCCTCTTCCAAAACAATTATTATAAACCACTTAAAACGTGTTGATGTCCTTGTTAATTGAGAAAACCATTCGCTTACTGAGAGAAGACAACACTCATTTTCTTTCTCTAAAAAGTTAAAGTTGAACCTAAAATTTCATCAGAAAAAAAAACATTTAAAAAGTACAAAGCCAACTGTACCCCAAACTCCCTAACCTATAAGGATCTTAGGAAACCTTCCAACCCAGCTGCAGGGAGCCTCCTGGAACATTCTAGAAGGGGGACATCCTAGAAGCCACAGAAGGGAGGCTGACACCTGGCTTTCTTTTTCAGATCAAAATAACAGTTTAAAGCAGGTGGCGGGTACTCAGGAAGGATCGTTTTCGGGGTTCCAGGCTAGCTCGCCAGGGTGCGCCTCCTCAGCCTCAACACCAGGAGGCAGCCTGGGGCCGGGAAGGGTGCTGGGACTTCTCTACAGAGCTGCTGCCTCGTGCCTCGGCTGGAGCTCCTGTACCTGGAGGCCAGGTGGCTTCCCCCACTGGGGGGCTCTCCGCCACCTCTCCTCACGGCAGCCAGCAGGGACTCCCTGTGTCGGTCCAAAACCTCGAAGAACGAGGCCTCGGGTCCCATGGGCGCAAAGGCCATGACGGCGGAAGGCTGCCAGAAGCTCCAGAAGCGCCTGTCCTGGGCTCCACCCTGGAGGCGCGGCTGCTCGCCTTTCCCGCGCTTTCTGAGCAGGCCGGCGTGTGTGCACATCACACCCCGGCAAGGCAGGGCTGGACAGGCGCATGCGTAGAGGACGGCCTGGAGTGCGCAAGCGCAGAGCTCTCAGGCGCGATCCCACCTGCGAGGCCCTGAGGCCGGCGCTTCCCTGAGGGTGGGTCGTGCAGGCGAGACCGCAGGGCCTTGCGTGGCTGAACTGAGAGATGTCTGTGTGGCCTGTTGGGGATACTGGACCCAGAGTCCCTTGAGATGGTTTAATTATTTTTGGGGTGGGCTACTTAGGGACAGCAATATCAGCGATTTTTCATTAAAACACATAGTGATGACGACCCAGCCGTATGAGATGACGGCTCTCGGCGCTGGGTTCAGCTGTGATTGAGGAAAATGCAATTCCTGCCCTTACTGACGTTTAATAGCAATGCCTCCAGAGCCCTTCGCACTCAGGTCCCTCCTCTAATTCCCTTAAGAACCCCAGGAAGTTCCTGATGTGTCATCCTCATTTTGCCGGAGCCGGGAAGGGTCTGCTCAGGGCAGCCAGGCCTAGGTTAGAATCCCAGCACTCCCACTCTTCAGGGCAGACCAATTTAGCAAACTAAAATCCAGGACAACCAGTTCAATTAGAATTTCAGATAAACAACAATTATTATTATTTTAGGATAACTACGTCGCCTGTAATGTTTGAGATACACTTTCACTAAAAAGTCATTTCGTAGCCATGCACAATGATGCTCACCTGTAGTTTCAGCTACTAGGGAGGCTGAGACAGGAGGATGGATTTAGAGGCTCTAGGAGCTGGAGGCTGCTGCATGCTAGGATTGTGCCTGTGAATAGCCACTGTACTCCAGGCTGAGCGACACAGGGAAATCCCTTCTCAAAAAAAAAAAAAGTTATTTCATTGTTTATGTGAAATTCAAAGTTAACTGACATCTTGTATTTTATCTAGCTCCTCTCCCTCTGTACCCTGTCGTCCCCTTGCAGATGTGATGAGTGGTCCCACTTGCTCTAAGCCTTCTAGAGCAGAAGATAGGAATTCTGAAGTCCCAGGAAAGGAGTCCTGACTCTGGGGAGGAGAAGCCAGTGGAGTGAGACCCTGGAATAAAGTGTCTCCAAGGCCTTTGGGGGCTGGTCCTGCATGGGTGGGGTGCTGGGGGGCTTGGCCCCAGAAAAGCCACTCGAGAACTGTTTTGTTCCTTCTGTTCCTGGTAATCTGATAGTTTTCCAACTGAAACTAGTTTCCCATCACAAACAATGGACTGCTTCTGTTCACAGGGATGGTTGCCTGCATTGATGACTGCTTTGCATGTTCCAAGCACTGTGTTGAGGGCCTCACATTGCTGTTATCACAAATTCTTCTTCACTGTCTGCCTTGCACCAGGCAAGGTTTATTACTGAGGACACAGCTGTGAACAAAGCAGCTAGACCCCTTCCTTTTAGGGAGCTCAGAGCCTAAAAGAAGGGGAGAAGTAAGGGCAATCAGGTGCTTTTTTTTTTTTTTTTTTTTTTTTAGACAGAATTTTGCTCTTGTTGCCCAGGCTGGAGTGCCATGGCACAATCTCGGCTCACTGCAACCTCCACCTCCTGGGTTCAAGCAATTCTCCTGCCTCAGCCTCCTGAGTAGCTGGGATTACAAGCGAGTGCCATCACAACCAGCTGTTTATGTATTTTCAGTAGAGACTGGGTTTCACCATGTTGGCCAGGCTTGTCTTGAACTACTGACCTCAGGTGTTCCATCTTTCTTGCCCTCCCAAAGTGCTGGGATTACAGGAGGGAGCCACTGCGCCTGGCCAGGTGAACTCTTAAATAATTAAGTTGGCAGGGTAAGAAGTGCACTCAATGACTTTTAAGAGGTGAAAAATGCTACACCCAATTCACACAGGAAGAAACTGAGGCTTGGAGGAATTAAGCCATTTGTGCAAGATTGCACCTCCAGTAAGTGATAGAGCTGAGACTTAAACCTTGACTCCAAAGTCATGCTCTTAACCACTTGGCTATGAGGCACCTCTGGGGGTCTGGCTTGGTGTATCATCATTTTGTGGGAGCTTCTTTGGTGGTGGTTTTAGTTTTCTCATCTTTCAAATGAGGGTGTTTCGGTAGGTGGGTTCTCATGTATCATCCCCAAGGAGGAACAAATGAAAGGCTGTTGCAGGCTGGGAGGTCAATGACACCGTCAAGCCTTGTCTGCTGGAAGGTGCCTCTCTCCTGGGACTAGAAACAATTCTGTTCACTTTTCCCTGTCCCCTGAGGACAGAGCCTTTGGTATCACTTAGGATTAGACTCAACCAGAAGCCAGAAGCCTTGCTAGATCTGACACAGAATGAAAGGTCCTGAGCTGGGTGGGGGCACAGGGAGAGGATCAAAACAGTGAAGTGAACAAACCCGTAATAAACCTGGCATTCCTGAGAGGAGAAACCGCAAGGTGCAACTTGAAAGGGCTTGGCTGGGGTTCCCACTGTGCTGACAAAAGCAGGAGGGGCAGCTCACCCTCCAGCAGCTACGGCTCTGCTCATGCCCTGCAGGTATCCTGCTCTGAGGCAGAACTCGCAGGCCCGCCCCCAGCAGCTGTGTGCACCACCTTCACATCAAAGTCAACAGTCGCAGCCCCAGGCTGTGAGCAGGAACCAGAAAAACATATTCTGCTCCTAGCAACACATTGCAAATGAAACTGGCAAATGCCAACTTGCAGGGGAGCCTCCACACTGAGTTCTCTCTGTGGGCCAGGAAGCTTCCACCCGGACCCCACTAGCCCATGTTTCCTGCAAATCCAGCCTAACGCCCAGAAACACAATCGATGGCCAAAACCTCTGTGCAGGTTGGAAAGGAGTATTGTTTAAATTAGGAGCAAAGATCCACCTCTAACACATCAAAAAAAGGGAAGAAGGGAGGCAAAAATGGGGAGGCCCTTTCAGCAAACCAGACAGGAGAGGACAGCATGCTTCCTACATTTAAACAAGGTGGCTTCTTTAGCAAATGTAAGTGAATTTTAACATTTTGGAGATTCACAGCAGGGTGTGGTGGCTCATGCCTATAATCCCAGCACTTTGGGAGGCCAAGGCAGGTGGATCACTTGAGCTTAGGAGTTTGAGACCAGCCTGAGCAACATGGTGAAATCCTGCCTCTACAAAAAATACTAATATTAGCCAGGTGTGGTGGCCTGAGGTGACAGGATCACTTGAGTCCGGGAGGCAGAGGTTACAGTGCGCTGAGATTCATGCCACTGTACTCTAGCCTGGGCTATAGAGCGGACTCTGTCTCAAAAAAAAAAAAAAAAAGAAAGAAAAAAACCAGTAGATTCTTGGTAGACAAGAAGTAGAGAAAATGCCATAGTATTTTATTTACTTCTTGAGAGTTTATAGCCATTTTTCCTTTGCACTTTTTGGCTTTTAAAAAATTATAAGACACTACATGCTTCTTATAAGATATTTACATAATTCAGAAGTGTGTGAGGTATAAGTGAAAGAGAAAGAGACATCCCCCTCCCTCTTCCCCGTCACTGCAGCTGCACTAGCTCCACCTTCATGGGTCCTGCTTTTTTCTTTTTCTTTTTTGAAATAGGATCTCCCTCTGTCACCCAAGCTGGAGTGCAGTGGTGCCATCAAAGCTCACTACAGCCTTGACCTCCTGGGCTCCAGGGATCCTCCTGCCTTAGCCTCCCAATGTGTTAGAATTACAGGTGTCAGCCACTGCTTCTGGTCTGGTCTGCTCTTTACGCTGCAACCTTTGGAGCCTGGAATTGCTCCTTCCTGCTCCAAGGCCTTTGCACTTGCCCGTCTCTTAGCAGCTTGGGACTCCATGTCCTTTTTCTTTCTGTATTCTCCTCCCTTTGCCTCCCATATCCAACCTGGCTAACTCTCCTGCAGGCTTCAGATCGCCCTCTGAGCATCTTCCTGGGCTACACCCCTGTGTCTTGACTCCTGGTTACCATGTGCCCACAGTTCCACGTGGCACGTGGAATGACTGAATGAATGAATGACTCCCCATGGGGTTATCTCTGTTACCTATTCCTTGTATTTTATCCCAGGCATCTTTCTATTCATGCCCAAATGCCCAGGCATCTTTCTATTCATGCCCAACATGTCTGGAGTAAGACCTCACTCTGCAGACTGGCGTTGCTGTCTTTGGTAATAATAGGAACTGAGGTTTGCTGACGGTCAGACACTGGGCCCAGTGCTTCAGGCACAAAATCTCATTTGCCCCCTCCCATTTTACAGCAGAGCAAGTTGAGTTCCGAAAAGTATAAAAATTGCTGGGTTTCGTAGAGATGCAAGTGACAAGGTAGACAGGAAGAGTTTCTTTGATTTAAGCCGCTATACGATATTGCTTCAAAGTCAAGGTAACTTAGTATTGATGAATTAATTTTCTCTTTGTTTTTCTAGCCAGTGGTCATGTACCAGGATGTGTGATGTAAAGCATATCAATAAAATAAAAATAATGTTAGGAAGATCACCAAAATATTTACAAGCCTGTGGGTCATCTTATTAAAAAAAGCAGGATGTTCGTTCATTTTTAGAGAGAGTACTGTTACACACGATCATGGACCCAACACCAGCTTGCATGGCTGTCAACTCATGGCCAACCTTTTTTCATCCACATCCACCCCCTTCTCTACCCTCACACCAGATTATTTTGAAACCAATCCCAGGAATCATATTATTTTGTTAAGAAGTGTTTTCGTGTGTTTCTAAAAAATAAGGGCTCTTAAACACATTCTAATTCCATTATCATACTAAAATGTGTGTTAGCAATCATTCTTTAATATTCTTTCTGTTGAAACTGCCCCAATTGTTTCAGAAATTGTTTTCTTCTCATTTAAAGAAATTATCTGTTTTTAATTGACAAATAAAGATTTTATATATCTATCCTATAGTACATGTTGTTTTGAAATACATATCCATATTTAGCTTGATTAGCTAAATCAAACTAATGAACATAAGCCTTAGCTCGCATACTTATTTTTTATGGTGAGAACACACACAGGTAGTCCTAGAATCTACTCTCAGTGATTTTCAAGAATATAATACCTTGTCATTTACTATAGGCACCATGTTGTACAGTAGATCTCTTGACCTTATTCAGCCTGTTTAACTGGAATTTTATATCTTTTGACTCCTAACTCCCCAGACTCCTAGCCCCAGACTCTGGTGCCCACCATACGATTCTGACTTCTTTGAGTTTGACTTTTGTAGATTTCAAGTGTAAGTGAGACCATGCGGCATTTGTTTTGTTTGTTTAATTTGTTTTCATCAAGATGTGAATAAGGTTCATCCACACATGGCTGTTGGTTGATATGTCTCTTAAGTCTCCTTCATTCGATAGATCTTCTCCACTTTTCTTTCCTTGCAATTTACTTATCGAAGAAACTGAGTCATTCGTCCCAGAGAGT
Source organism: Cacajao melanocephalus (assembly GCA_963573385.1). Taxonomy (NCBI): domain Eukaryota; kingdom Metazoa; phylum Chordata; class Mammalia; order Primates; family Pitheciidae; genus Cacajao; species Cacajao melanocephalus. The sequence continues at coordinate 120,071 of CAUYLG010012683.1, read as the reverse complement.
TTTGTGCAATAGGGATTCGGGGATTGCATCCCTGTGATAATATTTAGTATGTTTTCCTGTTTCAGGTATTTCTTATAAATTTGGGTTGAATTTGGAGGCTTAACTGTTTCTGGTGTGATTTTTTTTATCTAAAAATATTTCATAAGTGGTTTGAAATATTTATTTTTTATTTTTAGGCGTGATCTCTGCTCACTGCAACCTCCGCCTCCCAGTTCAAATGATTCTCCTGCCTCAGCCTCCAGAGTAGCTGAGATTACAGGCACCTGCCACCACTCCCAGTTAATATTTGTATTTTTAGTAGAGATGGGATTTCGCCATGTTGGTCAGGCTGGTCTTAAACTCCTGACCTCAGGTGATCTGCTCACCTCAGCCTCCCAAAGTGCTGGGATTACAGTGCCTGGAATAGAGTTGAAATATTTAGAACCTCCATTATAACCTTCCAGAACTTCCGTGGCTGGGGCTTCCAGGTTGAGAACTTCAGAGCTGGCCTTAGCCTCTCATTCACTGAAGTAGCAGCCAAGCCTGGGAGGCTAAGTCACGCTCAGCAAAATCCCTGCAGCCTGCAAAATCCCTTCACGGACAACTGACAGAGAAATCCGAGGAAGGCTTTAGAAGAAGCAGTTTCCCTCTGCTGCACTGAATCGTCCTGGGGATTTGCAGGGGAGGTTCCCGACCTGGTTCTCTTTCTGCTTGCTAGCACGCAGGGTGGCTTTGTGCCACGGCCCAGCCTGACTCATCCTTTCTGCTTTTTATTTCTTTCCTCCTCACACCCTTGCTGAGCTGCTAATTGCTCTCCTCCACCCTCCCCCTCGGTTGGAATCCCGAGGCCCTGACCTAGAGACACCCCACCACAAGTGTTTTCCAGCCAGCTCCAAAACCTCTCTGCTTTATTTGAAAATCAGTCAACATGAAACAGAGACTTGCTCTGATTTAAGGAGACTTTTAAAACTCTAAAGTAATTTGCCTTCTCTCCCTTCACTTCTTTTTCTTGTTTGTTTTCCATTTTTTAAAGACTTCTTGGCAACTGGTTTTGGGAGAAGGAGACCCTTTTGCAAAGGACCGGAAGGCATGTCCAGTGTTCAAACCCAAGGTGATGAAACACCACAGGTGTTCCCTTCTACGTCTGTGTCTCTTCCACTCCCAGGCACACAGCAGAAGGGCTGCCTGATTTGCACATCGGCAGGTTTATGATTCACCCAACAAACGGTATAAGCACCTTCATGGTTCCCAGGGCCCTTGTTAGTAATGGAGATTCAACCAAGCTCAGCATCACCAAGTGCCTACACACACATTGCTGGGGAAGGCAGATTAAAAAAAAAAAAAAAAAAGTCCAGGAGCAATGGCTCATTCCTGTAATCCCATCATTTTGGGAGGCTGAGGTAGGAGGATCAGTTGAGCCCAGGAGTTTGAGATCAGGCTGGGCAACATATGCAAAACAGTTTTTTTAATTAACTGGACATGGTGGCTCATTCCAGGAGTCCCAGCTACTTGGGAGGCTGAGGCAGGAGGATCACTGGAGCCTGGGAGGTTGAGGCTGCAGTGAACTATGATCAAGTCACTGCACTCCAGCTCGGGTGACAGAGGGAGACTCCATCTCTAAAGAAAAACAAAGAAAGAAAAAATAAACAACGTCAATTCAATCATGATGTCTGAATTTCAATACACAATTTAAATTCAACCTGGATGGTAGGAAAGTGGGGACTGGGCAGGAAAGTGCAGTGGAGCAGGGAGAAAGGAGGCCAGAAGACACCTGTCTCAGGGGAGGAGCTTGCAGCCAAAGCCTCAGCTATGAGGAGGATCCAAGGTGATGAGCGCCAGGCAGAGGGAGCGAGGAGCTATGCAAGGCCCCTCGGAGAGATTCACTGGGAGAGCTTACGGTCACAGAGCAGGCCAATGCTGTTGGAGAGATGGGCGGCTACCTATCGGTCACAGTGAGGAAATAGGACTCTTTTCTAAGCCAGTGATTCCAGTGGGGGCGATTTTGCCCCTCAAAGGACATTTGGCAATGTTGGGGAGATCTTGGCTCACTGCAACCTCTGCCTCCAGGTTTCAAGCAATTCTCATGCCTCAGCCTCCCAAGTAGCTGAGATTATTTTTAGTAGAGATGGGGTTTCACTATATTGGCCAGGCTGGTCTTGAACTCCCAGCCTCAGGTGATCCACCTACCTCGGCCTCCCAAAGTGCTATTACCGACATGAGCCACCACCCCCCGCCTCTCAGAAAACATTTTAAAATCATCTTTATTGAGATCTGATTCAAATGTCATAAAATTCATTTTTTTAAAGTATGCAATTTAATGGTTTTTGGTATATACACAAAGTTGTGCAATCATCATCACAATCGAATTTTGGAACATTTTGTCTTCCCTGAAAGAAACTCTGTACTTATTGGTAGTCTCATCTCATTCTCCCTTCCCCCAGCCCCTGGAAGCCACTTATCTCCTTTCTGTCTATGAATGTGTCTGTTCTGGACATTTCCTATAAATGGAGTCATACAGTATGTGGCCTTTCGTGATTAGCTCCTCTCACTGGGTGTAGTGCTTTCAAGATTCTTCCATGTGGTAGCATATATCTGTGTTTCATTCCTTGTTCTGGCCAAATATTTTTCCACTGCGTGGATAGACCACATTTAGTTCATCCGTTCATCAGCTGATGGACATGGTTGTTTCCATTTTTTGGTTATTATAAATAATGCTGCTATGAACATTTACGCACGAGTTGTAGTGTGGAGACATGTTTTTATTTCTCTTGGGTAGATACCTAGGAGTGGAATTGCTGGGTCATGTGGTGAGCTAGGTGTTGAGCTTTTTGCAGAGGGGAGCACTCTGAGATTTGCGGATGCTGTCATTTTGTTTGCTCTGCCATTTCCCTTCTTGTCCGTCCTCTCTCACTATAGTCGTAGGTGCCAGTCAGAACTTTGCCTCTTCCCAACTGTTGGATCTTGAGCAAGTGATTTACACTTCTTTGAGCCTCCATTTTCTCACCTGTAAATGAGAATAATGATGAAATGGGATTATTCATATAAGGTGCTTGCTCTAGTGCCTAGCAGTCGATGGGTTGAAGCCCTATTGTTGCTAGTGGCATCTGTGAGTGTGCATTGTGAGATCCTCTTGATATAAGCAGTAAAGGTATTGGTAGATGCAGTTTCCAGCAATGTTGTGATGAAGATTCCTGTGCTTGTCTCCTGGGCAGGACACAGGAAATGCACATCTTCACCCCCATTGGAGTTTGTCAAATGAATCTCTACAGCCGTTAAACGAATGTGCACTCCCAGTGGAAGAGTTTTCCCCACATCATTCTTGCCAATCCCTGATAATGCCAACAGCCCTTACCTTTTGCACATTTGGTGGGTGTGACACAGTGTCACCTTATGGTTTTGATTTGGATGCTGGATACTTTACCTGGATTATGTTACTTAGCACTTGTAGACACTTTGTGAGTTTCATACTAATGTGATCCCCGTTTTGCAGTGGAAGAAACAGGCTTTAAGAAGTAAAGGCCTGGCCCATAAGATAGGAAGCTAACAGTCTGGTTCTAATGGCCAGGCTCTCCATCTGAGCTTTACTCGGCCTCCCCTGGGGCCTCGGGCTGACAAGTAAACATGAAGAAGACCCCAGGGTGACTACTGAGACTATCAAGGAATTTAAGAACTAGATTCATGCTTTCATTCAGCCAACACTTATTTGTGCCAGGCTCTGTGAACAAAATAGTCTCTGTTCCCAGGGCTTCCGGCCCAGTGTGGAGAGACAGCAAATAGAACTGTAACATCACATAAACTCTGGGAGAAAAATCAAGCAGGCGAAGGGGCTGCAGGGTGATGTTTATGTGAGGAGGTCAAGGAAGGCTTCTCGAGGAAGGGACATTTGGACAGAGACCTGGACATTTGTACAGGAAGGGACATAGTGAGGGTGTGAGCCACGTGGCCAGCTGCGGGAAGAGCGTTCTGGCAGAGAGAACAGCACGCTCAAAGCCTGCATCGGAGCGGGGGGCATGATTGGGGTATTCGAGGAATACCAAGGCAGCTGTGGTAGGCAGAACTCTAGAGCTGGCCCCTGATTCTCATTCTCTGATTATTCAACCAAACAGGAATCCAGGTGCTGCTACAAAGGGTTGGCAGTTGAAATTAATGTCCCATATCCTATCGTTGATCTTAGGATATGAAGATGACCCTGATGGGCCTAATCTAATCAGAGGGGCCCTTTAAGAGCAGAGGAGCCTCTCTGGCTGGTACAGGAGAGGTCAGAGGCTTTGGAAGCATGAAGAGGATTCCAGGTGCCCTTGCTGGCTAAAGATAGAGGAAACCACTAGACAAGGAATGCAGGTGGCCACTCCAGGCACTGAGAGCTGCCCTCAGCTGAAAGCCACCAAGGAAATGGGGACTATAGTCCTGTAACCACAAGGACATGAATTCTGCAGTTAGAGAAATTAGCTCAGAAGAGAACCTGAGCTCCAGGTAAGAACACAGCTGGCAACATGTGATTTCAGCCTGAGCAGAGAACCCAGACGCACTGTGCTAGAGTTCTGACCTACAGAGCCCTGAGCTTATAAACAGGTATTGTTTTAAGCTGCTAAATCTGGGGCAATTTGTTACATAGCATAGAAAACAAATATAAAAGTTATATAGCTAGGACAGAGGGCACAAGGGGCAGAAAGAAGAGATGAGGCTTGGGAGGGACTGATGGCCACGGTGAGGAATTTGGTTTTTATGCTGGGGGAGGCGGGAAGCCACCAGAAATGGGTGACTCTCAGACAGCCTGGCCCTCTGCCACACACTTGCCTTCTCGCAGGTTCCATCCTGCCCAGGTTTTGTTCCACCACCACAGCCTACTTCCCTGCATTTGTCCATCTATCAACTGATGTGTGTACGTGAGTCAGTCAGGCCCTGCTGATTGCAAGGGATGGGAAACCAGCACAAAGTACTTATCCTCCAAATCCAGGGACTTCAGGCTGAGCTGGATCCAGGAACTCAACTATTAATTTCCAAAACCTGTGTCCTTCCATCCCTGCCCTTTGCCCTCTTCTTTGTGTCTGCATTTTCTGGCAGGCTCTGCACACGGTGGCCTTCACCTGCCATCCCAGTGATCCAGGCAGAGAGACCCCACCTTTCCCTCAGTGGCTCTTCTAAATGTCTTAGAGATGACGTGCCTTGGCCCAGCTGGGTCACAAGGTCATGATGAAGCCAGTCAGGAAAGCTGGGCAGCTGTGGGGAGAATACATTTAATGGCTGAGCCTGGGCCATGCGCTTCCTCCAGACTGCAAGCGGGGAGAGGGCTCTAGGCCCACCCTGAAACCCCCCGGACTGTGAAAGTGGAGAGTAGTCCTTTATGAGGTCACTGGGGTGCCACCTGCAGCAGGAAAGGAAGCAGATGCCGGTGGCCAAAGCAGCAGATGCCCCTGAGAATGGCCAGCTTGGTCAATGCCTCTGGGTGCCGTGGGTGCCCACACTCTGATGTGGCTTGGAGATTTCCAGAGCATCGCACCCTGCTGTGTTCCGATCACCCCTCTTATCTCTGCATCCTATTAGGTCTTGGCACAGGCAGAGGGACTTGTGGAAATATGACAGAGCCCTGCCTTTGACCCAGTTGTTTACTGGAGAAATAAATAGAGAAAATCAGCTGAACAGATACTTGGACAGACGAGCAGCCCAGGGAGGCACATGCAACAGTTGCCTTCGTAAACAATGTGGCTGGGAAACTCTGTCTGAGCCCTGAATAAATGAGACCCTGAACAAACAAAAGCCTGGAGCCCCTGGAGGTTTCCAGGCAGCGAGGATGGGGCCGCCGGGAGCCTCGGGCCCACTGGGGCTGGGGGTTTGCCCAGGCTGTCCCGGCCTGCAGGGGTGGTGGGGGTAGACCCTGCCTCTTGCATTTTCCCCTTGCTATTTTTAAAATGCACTATTGGAAACAAGTCTGGGAGGGGAGCGACTGGTTGGCTTGGAGACGCCCCTCCCCAAATACCAGTAGTCACTACAATTGGCCTTGCAATGGCCTAAGGATTTCATCAGGTCCCCTTCTCCCCGGCACACACGTATGACTCTGTCGGCATCTCTGCTTGAGCTCCAGCCATATGGGCCTCCTCGCTGGTCCTCAAGGACGCCAGGTATGCTAGTGTATCAGGGCCTCCCCACATGCTGTTCCCGCTGCCTGTGACACCCTCCCCACTCCAGCCCTGTGGCTTGGCCCCTCACTTCCGTTAGGTTTCTGCTTAAGTGCTCCCATAAAACACAGGACTTGCATCAGGCTCCATCTTGATGCAGCAGCAAGCAACAAGCGCTCCTTGCCCCGACACACCAAACGTTCATCTCTCACACACACCACACCGCCAACCTTATTCCAGGGGCTCTGAGACCCAGGCTGATGATCTCTCACACACACAACACCGCCAACCTCATTCCAGGGGCTCTGAGACCCAGGCTGATGCAGACTCTGTCTCCACTTTCATGGCCATGGCATCAGGGGAAAGGGAGTGTAGCAAGTCACACAGTGACACCTGTCACTTCCATGGACATTTTGTTGGCCAAAGCAAGTCACAGGTGTCTGGGAGGAGAGCCAAAACTCTGAGTGACTAGCTCAGTGTCACTCCTTCCTTAGTCACCCTCAGTCAGCAGTCCCGCCCTGCTTTAATGCCCTTCCTGCACTGCTCGCCACCTGATGGCATGGGTATTTAGCTGTTGTCCCCTCCCTTTCCCCTAGAGTATGGTCTTCCTGAGGGTAGGGCTTTGTCTGGTTTTGTTCACTGCCTTGTCTGCAATATTTAGAACACTGTGTGGTGTTCAATATGCACTCAAATAAGTGTTAGCCAAATGAATCAGGAGCAGTATGAATAGTTATTATCAATGGGTGCTTACCACCTGCCGGCTGCCATGCTAAGAGCTGTTGGTGCATTTACTCATTTGATCCTTGTCTCAACCATATGGGGGATGTAGGTCTATATGACCTCTGTTTTTTATATGAGGAAACTGAGGCTCAGAGAGGTTGAGACACTTTCCCAAGGTCACACAGCAAGTGAATGGGCAGAGCCAACCTCCTGACCTACCTCTGAGGGGCCCTCCATCCCAGCCACTTAGGACCAAGAGGGCAGTGTCACTATGTCCAAGCACAGAAGTGGAGACGGGGCCTGGTGAGCATTTTCAGAGGGCAGAGCAACAGTGACAGAAAACAATAAAAGTATCTCTAGTTCTTGAGCACCAGGCAGGGTGCCAGGGGAGGCATATGCACCTTCTTACGGTCACAAGCATTGTTGGAATCCCTATTGAACAGAGGAGGAATCTGGAGGTGATGGTACTTTGCAAGGTGCTGCTAGTCCTTGAGAAAGGCTGGGACCCCAGGCATCCAGGTGTGGGGGCTGGAGCACTCACCACAGGGCTGTCCTACCTCTTTGCTGACCTGTCCATCCACAACATTGCAAAAGAGGCATCGATTTCCACTGTCACTGTGCCCAGGGCCCCTCAGCAAGTCAGCGGGCTCTGCCTTCCTCCGCTGTGACTTTCCAAGGCTCCTTGCTGGGGACACCATGCAAGCCATTGCCTTATTGTCTAATAGTTTATTACATTCTGTTTTTCCGGCCCAGAAAAGAAGGCAAACTTTAGTGTTTTCCTCCAGTGAATGCTTGTACTTCTGTCCAGGCCTGCCCCTAACCTCTCCCTGGGTTCTATCTGTCACTCTCCACCCACTCCTTGCCTTTTCTCCGAATGGCTGCAACGAATAGAAGAGTGTAAGGGCTTCCTGTACAGATGCCTAGGTTCAGGTCTCAGCCCCACTACTTTCCGACTCTGTGCTCCTGAGCATGTTTCTCAGCCTCTCTGAGCCTCAGTTTTCTTATCTGTGAAGTGGGGATAATGACCGTTCCTACCTCATAGGGTTGAGGGCTAAATGCATCAACCGTGTAAAGACATGCAATGCGTGCTCCATCCGTGGAAGAAACCATCATTTCTGAGGCCTCTGGCAGCACCGAATATCTCTTCTAAAGTGTTTGGGGTCCATGGAAGTTGGCACAATATTACTCATGCCTCACTGTTTGGAAGGGCAAAAAAATCGCAAACACTCAAATATTCGCTGATACAATACAAAATTGACTCAGTTTTCCCTGTGTCTGCAATGGGAACCTCTACAGCTGGTAACGGAACCATCATATTGCCTGGGAGTGTACTTAGCCTGAAAAAGCTGATTGTGTCACACACCACATTAGTAGGGGAGATTTTGGGGACTTCACCTTCTGTATTACATATTTCTGAAATATTTAAATTCGTTTATAAGGTAGAGGTTGTTTTGTAATCAGGAGAAGCAAAAGAGGTGTGAGCTTCATGTAATGGAGTCCACAAGGTACTTGGTATGTCTACGACTTTGTTTTCCACTTCCAAGAGTTTGGGGCTTCTTAAAGTAGAAACCCTCGTTACTGGTGTCTTTGGAACTCTTGATTTGCCGCTGAATACAGAGTTCAATGGGTCTGGTAGGTTTGGTTATCGTCTCATTGTAAGCGCACTGTGAATTTTTCCCTTCGTGTACCCTATGCAAGTACTCTGCCCACCAGTCTTCAAATAAAGTTCAGTGCTGCTTAATTTAGTGGCACAGGTGGGAATCATGCCCTTACTTCTGTTTGGAGGTAGCAGTGATGGGGCCGTGTCCTTCCCATCACCCATACTGCTTTCTTCTGACTACCTTGAAAACCATATCCATGTGCTTTGTCATTATTTTATTAGCCCTACCTATGGAGGTGATGCTGGCAGTGGGCAGCCCCTTGAGCTCGATTGTCCCAATGCCACTCTGCACCCCTGCACGTTTCCTGTCACTTGGGTTTATCTGCTAGTGCCAGCTCTTCCTTCTATTGAGCAAATGGGTTTCATTAAGAAGCACCATTGGCTCTGAGACCTAGGCTGAGGCAGCCTCCACTTCTGCTTGTCACGGCATCAGGGGAAAGGGAGTGTGGCAAGTCACACAGTGACACCTGTCATTTCCATTCACATTTTCTTGGCCAAAGCAAGTCACACGTGTCTGGAAGGAGAGCCAAACATCAGCAATTCAGGCCTTCTCAGTTAACTCATTAGCATCTTGTTGAGACAGGATAACTTCTGGAAAGAAAATAGCAGGCAGAGGGGAATAGTCACCAAACCTCTGACTGGAGACCTCTGGGATGTTGGTACTACCAGCACTGGGCTGCCTGCGATCAATTGCTTTCATCTCTACCACGTTTGATGGGGAGTCGGTTTGGCAGGTCTTTCAAAAGATTGGTTCAGGCCACAATCCCATATGCCCCAATCCCAGCAGATGAGACCAGCCGTCATGACCAGAGTCCCTGAGATTAACTCCCCCTCCCAGCTACAGACAACTCATGTTGGTTCCTGGTGGTTAATGGCACAGAATCTGCAGCCAGTGTGCCTGATTCACACTTGAGTTCTGTCTCTCCCTAGCTGTGTAGCCTTGGGCAAGTTCTTCAACTCCTTGGGTCTCAGTTCTTCTATCTGTAAGATGCTAATGGTAAGGTTCCCACCTCACCATTATTGTGAGGACTAAGTGAGTTCATACATGCAAGGAGCTTAGACCTAGCACATATTAAGTGCTCAGTAAACATCATGATTGCTGTTACTACTATTGTTGTTGCTTGTCTTTCCGTTGTAATGACAATGCTAGTCACTGCAAGCACATGCTCAAACTCTGTTTACACCTTTCTATGTCCATTTCCATCAATTTGATGCTAGGTCTGTCTGTATTGGCCAAAGGTGACATTCACCACCTTTCACGATCCTAGAATTTAACTGCAAAATCAGTTTTGCCCCCCCTAGAATGTGAGAATGCCACACACTTATTCCGCTTCATCCACTGCCTGTGATCTCCCATGCCAGGCCCTTGCACCCTCACTTCGAATGCCGCTTCCCATCCTCTGCTTCGATGGGTGATGCTCATTCCTGGGGATGACCTCGTCCATGAGGTCCTCTGCACCCTCACTACCCCTGCCTATCATGCCCACAGCTCCCAGTGACTCATCACCATCCCTGTGGGCACTTGGATAGAATCTTCTACTGAGAGTCAACCGTAACAACTGTGAGAAGGTCTCCCGCCTCTAAATAGGGCCATTGGATCACATGGTTGTTAAGGTCCTGTTCACACCAATATGAGTCTTTGGAGCATAGCTAAGAAAAATTGATGATACCTGCATGGAGGAAATCTCAAAATGTGATTTAAGGACCTGAAAGAAGACCACAATCAATTGAGATATATAGCCATATTCATGGATGTGAAATCACTATTATAAAGATAAGAATGTATCCACATGTACTGAAGTTCAGTGAAATTGCAATAATGACTTCCGGATGTTGCATTTCTCTTTTTAAGTCCAGTCAAGTGAAGCAGTGGGAGTGGAGAAGGAACAAATAAATCTGTAACTTGCTGTGATAAATTAGCTGTAAACATCACGGCACATCCTGGACCATCCAGGATGTTGCATTCCTAGTGGAACTTAACAAATGGATTCCAAAACTCATGTGGAAAAACAAAGGTGAAGAATAATTTACATAATCTGGAGAATACGTGGGGAGGACATACCAGGCATGGAGTTATTTACAAAACTGTAGCTGTTGAGAGAGGGTGATGCTGAAATAGTGATAGAGAAATAGATGAATGAAACATAACGGAAACTTATTCCATGACTCAGGTAGCCTGGAAGACAAGGGCAAATAATGAATCATTCAAAAAATAATGCTGGGACAACTATTTTTCCAGACCTTAAAAAAATTGATTCCAGCCATGTATCATACTCAAAACTCAATTCAGGATGGATTAAACATCTGTGTGAAAACCAAAACTCCAAAAAGAAAATGTTGGGATATAACTTTTGGGGAGGGAAGGATTTCTTAAATACTCCAGGTAGGAAAGGTAAGGAAGATAGTGGTCAGGCTGTGGGTTCTGGAGTCATCCCAGCTGCCACCTACCAGTAATGTCACGTTGGACATGTTCTTCATCTCTCTGTGCCTCAGTTGGTAAAATGTGGGTCTGCATTTTGGAAAACTAAATCTACTGCTGCCTTTCCCCATTCTTTTTTCACAGCAAATTAGTCCAACTCTCACGGTGTAACATGAGTGCTCAGGTGAATTTATTTCTAGTGAACTGTGGGGCTGCGTCAAGGCATATCCCCCAATCCCAGCAGACGAGACCTTAGGGCCTATGTACCATGGCCTATGCTCCCTAAGAAAGAGACATACAGGAGCAGACACTTCTACCAGGAGGTCGTCCAGACTAAACGCAATACCTGGAACTGCAGCAGCACCCTGTTTCCATGAGGGTTTCAGCTGGAGGCATAAATCGGGGAGCACAGAGGTGGAAAGAGCCTGGGTCTCTGAAGAGTTTATGGGGACGCTGGTCTTAGCTGGAACTACATGGACATCGGACATCACATTCTGGGAGAAGATACATTGTCCTTATCGTTCAATCCACTGAATGCATGGTCTGTGATCTGCTGTGAGATTCATTCTGACTGATGTACAACAGTCCTATGTCACGATTCCTAGTAAGAATTAAACGAGGCAGCCAGGCCAGGTGGCTCATGCCTGTAATCTTAGCACTTTGGGAAGCCGAGGTGGGTGGATTGCTTGAGCCCAGGAGTTTGAGACCAACCTGGGAAACATGGTTGCCCATCTCTACCAAAATTACTCCCTAACAAATTAACCAGGCATGGGGTGTGAGCTGGTAGTTCCAGCTGCTCTGGAGGCTGAGGCAGGAGGATGGCTTGAGCCTGGAAGGTTGAGGCTGCAGTGAGCTGGGGCACCACTGCACTCCAGCCTGGGCAGCAGAGGGAGACCCTGTCTCAAAAAAAAAAAAGAAAAAAAGAATTAAATGAGGTAACAGTGTTTATCAAGCACTTAGCACAGTTCCTAGTGCTGCCGAGAGCTTGATAAATGTCAGCTGCGTGGTTGCTAGAACATGGCAGCCCCTCACTGTGGTGACTGAGTGAGGCTAACGGTCAGTTAGAGGCACTTACTGCAGAAAAGGCCCTAGCTGATGTTCAGTGGGCATTATCCTACGAGTCCTCATAAAGGTCATACGAGGTCGGTACTATTATTATCTCCATTTAAAACACCAGGACACTGAGGCTCAGAGAGGTTAAAGAACTTGCCCAAGGGTCTGCAGCGAGACTGCGGTGGAGCCAGGACTGAAATCCAGGCCAGACTTAGGAACTGCAGAGCTCATTCGTCTGCTTTGGGACACGGTTTCTCCTAGGATAGGAGCCCTGATGTTTCCTTCGTGGGGTGCTGGGGAGCATTTTCATGTCATCAACAAATCCTGCTGCGTGGAGCTCCCCCAGCTCCTAGAGAACCCAGCACCGGCCTCAGCCCTCTGCCTCGCTGTGTCATGGCTGGCCCTGGTGCACTGTGAGGCGAGGAAAAGCCCAGAGCCCCTGGCTCAGTCGCCTCACTAATAGAATTAGGATGTTCTCGTTAAGAAGGATTTCTTTCGGGGACAGCCAAGCGAGCAACATGCTCGGCTTTTAGAAGCAAAAGGACAAACATGACACCTTCTTGGCGACTCAGCTACGGCAGCTGCCTCTTCCGTCTTCAGAGCAGGGCGTACGAAGATGGGCCTGTTAGTTGCACATGAAATCCAGCTTCCTTGGGGGAGTTTTGATGGTTTCTGAGCACTCTGGACTTACTTGCTATGTTTCTGTCATTTTCCTCTTAAGACTTCTGTGGGCAGCCTCGGTGTCAGCTAGAAAAGACCTGGATCTCCGGGACAGCAAGTGGTGGGATGGCCCCTACCCTCTTGGGGAGTCATTTCAACCATCAGCCCATGAAGGGGAGGGTGAGGTACCCGCATTTAAGGAGGGGATCGCTGGTGAGATCTTCGCCCATCTTAACACTATCCACAGCCAGAGGGAGAGCCCTGAGTCAGAAAGTGCTGTTTCTGCTGCTTTTAAATCCTAGCCCGGGCTCTCCGTGCAGATTTCCTTAGCCAGCTACAAACTGGACACTGCACAGCTGAGTCCCTGTGGAGCACTGGAGCTGGACGCTAACGAAGTCACCACTGAACTCTTGGGAGTCTTCAAAGAAGACAGAGAAGCCGGGAGGCAGCATCTGAGGCCACCAGCCAGGGCCATCAGCCCACAGGTCACAGCCTTCTGCAGGCCAGGGGCTTGTGTGCCTTGTGATTCAGTGTCAGGAGATAATTGCCCAGAGACCTGTTTTCCTTTTCTTCTTATTCATTTATCTGCAGCACTGAAACTCCCACCCTCTTTTGCATAATTTATGCAATGAGGGAAGCTGTCCTCATCATCGTCAGGTGCTTGTGAATGGCCATGTGGGTCAGCTTCTCACTATGCCTGGCTGCTATTACCTGGGGTACAGTATCTTCACTGTGACCTTGCTGAGATTCCATTTTGGGGTTATGGGTTCTTATGCGCTGGTCACAGATGGTCATGTTTTAGGCTGTGCTGATCTTTTTACCACTTACCCAAAAGTAAGCAAAATACAGATCCAAGAGGCCCCTGGCTGAGTCAGTGAAGCTGCTGGTGAGGGGCATGTGGGGAGTCCCTACAGTGGCCTGGCCTCGGTCCTCACTCTGAGCCCTAGGCTCTGACAGCCAAGGCAACTGGATGTAGTGCAAGCATTCCAAGCCCTAGTGCGGCCTCATGGGCCATCTCTTTCGGATACCATTTCAAAACCCTAGTATAATTTTCACTGCTACATGGTGGTATTTAATTTTATCAGAGTATGACAAACTTGCAAATATATTCCCTCTGGGGCTTTTCTTACTCCTCCTCCCATTTTAAAACATAACGCATTTGAAACAAACTGTAAATGATTCCCCTTTCAGCTCCTGTCCATGTCTTTCCCTTTGGGCTCTTTATGTTTCTTCCTATCATCTTCTGACGTGATGTGATGTCTGATGTTACGTCGGCCTCTCCAGCTGCTGGCGGCAGTGGCAGGTTCCGGGGGACAGAGGTCTTGCAAGTCTCTTGCTGCTTCCTTCCCTGTGTCTAGAAGAGCGAGTGCCTGGTGCCTTGAAGGAACTCGATCAGGATTTGGTGAACACTGGCACTAAGCCAGCCACTAAATATTAAATTATTGGACATCCTGTGACATGTGTTGAGTGCTGTGGAGGACATAAGTAATGCCCAGATGGCTACATCTGATGGACGGCTGGGTGCAGAGGCTGTGGGACACCGCCACATCTGTTCTGCATTGAACCAGGGAGCGGTAGGGTGTGTGGTCAGAAAGCTGGGCTCCAGTGACCAACCGCCTGGGTTCATTTCTGGCCGTAGCACTTGGTAGATCTGTGACCCTGGGCAAGTTCTTTGGGCTCCCTCTGTGTCAGTTTCCACATCTGTAAAATGGGGATAATAGGAGTACCCATCTCGTTGGGGTGTTGCCCAGATTAAATGAGGTAACGCATGTCAAGCACTCAGACACCCTGCAGGACACAGGCTCGGTGAAGACAGCGGTCACCAAGCTGCCCTTCGGCAGCTGTGGAAGCGGGAACCATTAGGATGCCCATTAGCAGATGAGGAAACCAAAGAAGCTTGTGAAAGCACTCAGCTGGGAAGCGTACGGCCTCAAAGGGGACCCGCCGTGCCCTCAAGAAGTTTACGGTTTAGCCTGGAAGAGGACACAGTTGCACAAATAACCATGCTATGCAGTGCACTTTCCAAAATGCCAAATACAGACCATGTGCTTCAATTCCACCACTCAGATCCCTTCCCTACAGAAGGACCAGCTCCAGAGCCTACATACCCCAGTCACACACCTGTGCCCTGTGACTTCCAAATGCCTTGAAGCAATTCCCCTGCCATTTCAAGGGAATCTGCAGTTAGGCAAGGATGCGGGCTGGGATGTGACCTCATGTCATATGGTGTTAAACCTTTTACATGAATAGCAGGATGTTTGAGGAGTGTTCTGTGAATAGAAAAAGCTTCAATAACCTAGATCACAACCTGATAGCATTCCCAGTGATGGTTGAGGGCCGGCATGCTATTCCAATTAATTCACAGGCTAAACTCATTATGGGACTTACTAGTGCCCTGTAGCAAATGTCCATGTGTTGACTGCATTATTTCTGCTGTGAGAATGCTGAGCCTGGGGACCCAGGACACAGACAGTGTGGCTCCCATGGGCTTCCTATTCCTTAAGCCAGACTGCTCCTTGCAAGGCGAGGCTACTGCAACCTTACTAAGGAAAGCTCCATTCCTTGCATAGCAAGCTGAAACTTGCCTTAGATTGAAGGCCTATTAGGGGTAGTCATTAGCTGGTGTTTGCTTTGAACCTTGCCAATGGTGGTAAATATTCTTTAAAACGGGCTGAGCAGGCAGGCATTTCATTGGGGTGGGCCCTGCTTGAGGAATTAAGTCATCGGCTAACAGAGTCTGCAGATGACTTCATGGTGACTTCCAAGGAGCAGGCCAGGGTCGGGTAGCCTCTATTGCTCAAGGTCACCCATGGCAATGAGCCTCAGTGGTAGACTTCGGCTATGTACTGGGGAGAGAAGGTAAAGATTAGCAACAGTAGTCAGTGTGAATGAGTACTCCCTGTGGGCCAAGCACATGTGCATAACTTACTTAAAACTCCTCATGAATAGGAATTATTATTATTATTATTTTTGAGACAACATGTCACTCTGTCACCCAGGTTGGAGTGCAGAGATGCCATCTCAGCTCACTGCAACCTCCACCTCCCATGTTCAAGCTATTCTTGTGCCTCAACCTCCGGAGTAACTGGGATTACAGGCTGCTCGGGACGCTAATTTTTGTTTTCTTTAGTAGAGATGGGGTTTCACTATGTTGGCCAGGCTGGTTTTGAACTCCTGACCTCAAGCAATCCACCCACCTCAGCCTCCCAAAGTGCTTGGATCACAGGCATGAGCCACCATGCCTGGTCATGAATAGGAATTATTGTCCCCATTTTATGGAAAAAAGCCTGAGTCTCAGAGAGATTAAGAAATCTGCTCAGGTCACGCAGCTAGAATACTTGGTGTCTGATGTTTATGATGTCTGGGTTGTCTGGCTCTAGATCATACACTCAGACTCAACTGGTCTGCAAGTCTCCTTCAGGAGAGAAGAAGGGCTCACAGAGAAGAAGAGGGAGAAGAATGCAAGGGGAGAGGAGGAGCAGAGGGAGAAGAAAGGGTAGTAGGTGTTAGGGAGTGAATTTGGGCAGCCATGATGATTTGCCCCAGTCCCCCCAGAGGAGCCTGACCCGCTGGGCAGGAGGGCCAGCTCACAGCCATCTGCAGAACACTAAGGGCAAATCTAGGAGGCGTGGCCACTGGAGCAACTTCAAAAGCAACTATGTGTGTTTTGCCTTTGGGTATGAGTGAGACTCTTTAGGTTGCAAGTGACAGAAAACCTAATCAAACCAGCTCAACAGAAAAATAAACATTAGCTCAGGTAACTGAAATGTGAGAGTAGATGGCTTTATTGAAGCCAGGCTGTGTCCAGGTGTTCACACAGTGCCTTTCCCTGTGTTATCTCCTTTCTCAGGCAGGCACTCTCCCAGGAAGACGGTGATCTGGAGCTCCAGGTGTGCCCAAAGCTCCTAGTAACCCCAGCAGAGAGGACTGCCTCTCACAAGACTTCCAAAAGGAATTCTGGGACTGAGTGGCCTTGACTCTGAGGAACTTGGCCTGGGTCACATGTCCATCCTTGAGCCATCTTTGACCCACACTTGTCCATCCCTGTGGGTGGCGGTGGGAGGATGCAATACTCTCTGCCCGGCTCCACACGGTCCTACCAGACTATGTGGAGAGAGTTTCAGAGTTGGATGGGGGTCTCTGTATTCGTCTACTTGGGCTGCTGTAGCAAAAAACCATACACTGGGTGGCTTAAACAACAGAAATGTATGTTTTCACCATTCTGAAGGCTGGAGGTCTAAGATCCAGGTGCCAAAATGATCAGGTTCTGGCACAGGCCCTCTTCCTGGCTTACTGATGGCTGCCTTCTCACTGTGGCTTACACAGCCTCTCCTGTGTGCACGGAGGTGGGGTATCAATGAGAAAACTCTCTGGTCGGTGTCTCTTCTTAGAAGGGGACCACTCCCATCACATCAGACCAGGCCCTCATGGCATCTAACCCTGATCACCCCCCAAAAGCCTCATCTCCAAATCCCCTCACACTGAGGGCACAGCATTCAGTTTATAGTCTCTGAGGAAAAGTTCTAGAAGAAAGAAAGGGTTAACATTCTGAGACGAGAAGACAAAACCATCAAATGTCCTGTACAAAGACCTTTCTTAGAAATCTCTCATAGTGTTCACCTTCTCCCTTTCTGCTGTCACGGCAGTGGCAGGAGCTCTGGCCGTCCCCCACCCCCAACAGCTGCCTCGCTTGCAGCCCCGCGGAAACCTATGAGCAGAACGCTCTTCCCAAGGTCTGTTCAGGTGCGTTTCCCCACTTTTGACAATGTTTTCTTCCAGGGTTATAAAGTAAGACATGACATAGTGGAAAATAGAGAGAAATTGGCCACAATCTCACAATCTCACAGTTAGAGGAAGCCATATTTCCTTCCAGCTCTTTTGTTTTTTTTTTTTTTTTTGAGACGGAGTCTCGCTCTGTTGCCAGGCTGGAGTGCAGTCACGTGATCTTGGTTCACTACAATCTCCACTGCCTCCTGGTTCAAGGAATTCCCCTGCTTCAGCCTCCCGAGTAGCTGGGACTACAGGCGTGCACCACCACGCCCGGATAATTTTTGTATTTTTAGTAGAGATGGGGTTTCACTGTGTTGGCTAGGACTGTCTCAATCTCCTGACCTCATGATCCACCCACCTCAGCCTCCCAAAGTGCTGGGATTAGAGGCGTGAGCCACCACACCTGGCCCCTTCTAGCTCTTTTAAATGCACTATAGATATTTTTATACAATTGAGGTCATTGTACTTATACAATTGTATGTGTTGTTGCCTCACTTAAGTAGTATAACTGTTTCCCTGCATCATTAAAATCTCTTTGTAAAGACCCAAAACCATGGTGGCCAAGGGCTGTGGGTCTTGTGCTGGGAGATCTGGTCACAGGGATTGGCAGCGGTACCAGGACTGTGGTGGGAAAGCACCCCGGAAAAAAGCAGTTCCCCTGATGAAGAGAGTGGGTCCGTTTTACACAGATAAGAGTAGGTGTCAGTACTTAGCCTTCTTCCCGCAGGCCTACCTCCGTATCCAGCTTCCCACCTGGCCAGAAGACACACTGCTCACTCAGCCTCTCCTGCTGTGTCCCTGGCTGCCCCATCCCTGTATTTCTTGAAAGCTGGGGTCATTGTGATGCCCTCCCCGACGCATTCCCTGTGTTTCCTGGCTGGGAGCAATCTCACTCTTTCTCCCCTCTCCCTAAAGGCATCATGTATGGTGAGGACTGCCTCATCTCAGGGCTACCTAGGTCCAGTCCCGTCTTCCCCCAGGGCTGTTCTTTATGCAGTGGTTACTTAATGAGAATTTATGAGGATGGGGACTATACTCAGGGCTGGGGATGCCACGGACAGCCAACAGGTATGGTCCTGCTCTTCTGAAGTTACAGTCTTGAGAATTAGTCTGTATCAGTCTGTTCTGATGCTGTTAATAAAGGCATACCTGAGACTGGGTAATTTTTTTTTTTTGAGAGGGAGTTTTGCTCTTGTTGCCCAGGCTGGAGTGTAATTTGCGATCTCAGTTCATTGAAACCTCTGCCTCCTGGGTTTGAGCAATTCTCCTGCTTCAGCCTCCCGAGTAGCTGGGATTACAGGCATGCACCATCATGCCCAGCTAAATTTTGTATTTTTAGTAGAGACAGGGTTTCACCATGTTGGTCAGGCTGGTCTTGAACTCCTGACCTCAGGCGATCCACCCACCTCAGCCTTCCAAAATGCTGGGATTACAGGCGTGAGCCATCGTGCCCAGCCAAGACTAGGTAATTTATAAAGAAAAGAGGTTTAATTGACCCTCAATTCGGCATGACTGGGGAGGCCTCAGGAAACTTACAATCATGGCTGAAGGGGAAGCAAACACGTCCTTCTTCACATGGCAGCACAAGAAGTGCCCAGCAAAAGAAAAGCCCCTTAAAAAACCTTCAGATCTGTGAGAACTCACTCACTGTCATGAGAAAAGCTTGAGGGTAACCATCCCCCACAATTCAATTACCTCCCACCAGGTCCCTCCCATGATACACGGGGATTATAGGAATTATTAATCACCTTAATACAATTCAAGATGAGATTTGGGTGGAGACACAGCCAAACCATATCACAAACACACAAACAGCAATGAGACAAGTGCCCAGCAATGTGACAAGGGCATCCCTTGAGGAATTCCCCCTTGGGGAATCAGGGATGGCTTCACGGAGGAGGCAATGTCTGAGCTGAAGTCTGACTGATGAGAAGTTACCTGGTCTGAGTGACAGAGAAGAGAGTTCCAGGCAAAAGAGACTGCAGGTGCACATGTTCCAAGGAAGCATGGTGACCTCAGAAGTGGGTGAGCCTGGAGAGCAGGACAGGAAGCGGGGAGAGGAGGCTGAAGAGGACCATGGACCAAAGCAAGTAGCACTTGCAGGCCTGGTGCATGTGGGTGATGGTCCTTGTCTAAGGGCAATCGTGAGGTGGGGGTTGAAGGGATCAGTATGCCTCAGGCCTCAGTAGTGGATGGCAGTGGATCAGAGCTTAGCTACTCTAGGTACTCCAAGTTTGTAGGGTTTACTGGAGGAATTGGAGGCTTTTGTGGAAGCCGAGGTAGTGAAGGATGGAGATGCTGCCAGAAAAGATCACAGTCTTCTTCACAAAGGGCTCAGGAAGAAGCTCCAGGTGTGCGGCTGTCAGGAGATCACTGAGAAGTCCCCGGGAAACCTTGCGTCTCCCATGCGCCTGGCTGTAGCTGCCTCGGAGATCAGCGGCTCCTTCCTTTCTTCCACTTTCTAGGTTCTCACAAGCACCTCTCCTTGCAAACACTAACCTAAAGCCCATGAAAGAAAGATCCTTGGAAACAGAGGTCCTGCCTCTGCAAAGCCAGGCTAGCTGGACACGGACGCAAAGAGCGCCCCAGACAGCCTGCGTGCTTGGTGTGCGGTTCACAGCAGGTGGTTTGGAGTCTGACGATTTGGGTTCAGGTCTTGCTTCTGCCACTTTTGAGATGTGGAACTAAAAGCACATTATTTATCGCCTGGGTCTCAGTTTCCTCTTCTGTACCATTCGCCGCGGGTTGGTGAAGAAGCTGAATGGATGAATATGCACAACGCCCTTAGACCAGCACCTGAAAGTCACTGCAATTTGCTGCTATTCATGATTCCATAGGTGGTTCTGGCCGTAACATGGAGAATGGATAGCTACGAAGTGATCGCAGAAGAGGGACAGCTGTCCATGAGAGGCAGCACTGGCCGGGTTGAGATGTAATGACAGGGCCAGAGCAATGCCGATGCATCTGGGGGATCCTTAGGGGATGAGATTGGCAGAGCGCGGTTGCAGATGGGAAGTGGGGGCAGAAGTGGGAGAAGGAGGCTTCAACACCAGCTCCCCGGGGGTCTGCCTCATGCAGCCCCCAGGTTGGCTCTGGAGCACTCTTGTCTTTGAGCATCCAGCTCTTGCTGACAGACTTCTTGGTGCATGGTGGGTGCCACAGGCCCCAAGGGGGGCAAGCTGCAGATGTGGCAGCAGGGTACAAGAAGGCAGGTGCGGGGCCTGCCTGCAAGGCTGTCTCAGAGGCCTGCATGAAGGAGTCACCCAGGGGCCTGTGGCAGATGTGAGGGAGGTATTTCTGAGAGCCTGTGAGCAGCTGCCTCACAGCTGGGGAGGGGGGGCATGCCTGGGGGCAGAGCCAGGGGCGCTCTCTGCAGCTGGGGAAGATTTGCCACCTCAGGATCACAGCACTCACAAGCTGTTCTTGGAGCCTTCCGGAGAAGATGTAGCCTGACCCAGAACTTATTTGTGGACGATTTTGTCCAGAGAGGTCCAGCGTGAGATGGAAGCCAAGTGGGACTGCTGTTCAGTTCAACCACACTGCAGCTTTTCGGGCGAATCCTCCTCCTCACAGAGCCCTGACCTCCAAAGTGGGGTTGGATAGAGAGGAGGGAAGCCACAACAGGCATGAGTTTAATTCGTTGCATTCAGTGGTAGGCACTTGGAAACACATGGAGGTATTTGGTGATTCCTTCTGTTGTTGCACTCAGCGAATGTCCTGTGGGACAGAGGGCGGAAAAACTCAATCTCTTGAGGTCTCAGGATGGGCCAGTCATGTTCTAAGAGCCTCACTTGTCCTAGCCCACCTCATTCCGTTTGACTCAGTGAGGTTAGGGTTGTTAGTTTTCCTGTTTTATGGAAGGGGCAAAAGAGGCTTAGGGAGAATAAGCACCTTGACCCTGAGCACTCAGCCAGAAAGCTGCAGAGGCGCTGGGCTGTAAGCGCGGGAGAAGAGCGCGCATGCCGTGGCCACAGAGCGCTGCCCCCACCGCACCTCCTGCGTGTCCCCCGATGCTGCCCACACTTTAACATGGTCCCAGATGCAGGGCAATGCGTTTGGTGGACAACATGGTGTCCTTTCTCTCGCTAGAGGAAAATCTGGCTGTACCTGATCCCTGAGACACAGCAAATTGGGTTTTCAACGTTGAAACTTCCTGGGGGATTTTTTTAAATGGTCTTTTTTTTCTTTTTAAAATCCTAGATGATAGAACCATCTGATCTTTGACAAACCTGACAAAAACAAGCAATGGGGAAAGGAGTCCCTGTTTAATAAATTGTGCTGGGAGAACTGGCTAGCCTTACGCAGAAAATGGAAACTGGACCCCTTCCTTACACCTTATACAAAAATTAACTCCAGGTGGATGAAGGACTTAAATGTAAAACCCAAAACTACAAAAACTCTAGAAGAAAATCTAGGCAATCCCATTCAGGACATAGGCACAGGCAAGGATTTCATGATGAAATGCCAGAAGCAATTGCAACAAAAGCAAGACAAATGGGATCTAATTAAACTAACGAGCTACTGCGCAGCTAAAGAAACTGTCATCAGAGCAAACAGGCAGCCTACAGAACGGAAGAAGATTTTTGCAGTCTATCCATTTGACAAAGGTCTAACATCTGGAGTCTACAAGGAACTTAAATTTACAAGAAAAAAAAAACCCCCATTAAAAAGTGGGCAAAGGACATGAACAGACACTTCAAAAGAAGACATACCTGCAGCCAACAAACACGAAAAAAAAAGCTCAACATCATTGATCATTAGAGAAATGCAAATCAAAACTACAGTGAGATACTTTCTCATGCCAGCCAGAATGGCAATTATTAAAATGTCAAAAAACAACAGATACTGGCAAGGGTGTGGAGAGAAAGGAATGCTTTTACACTGTTGGTGGGAGTGTAAATTAGTTCAACCATTGTGGAAGACAGTGTGGCGGTTCCCTAAAGATCCAGAGGCAGAAATACCATTTGACCCAACAATCCCATTACTGAGCATATACCCAAAGGAATATAAATCATTCTATTATAAAGATACATGCATGCGTATGTTCATTGCAGCACTATTCGCAATAGCAAAGATATGGAATCAACCTTAGTGCGCATCAGTGATAGACTGGATAAAGAAAATGTGCTACATATACACCATGGAATACTATGCAGCCATAAAAAGGAACAAGATCATGTCCTTTGCAGGGTCATGGGTGGAGCTGGAAGCCATTATCCTCAGCTAACTAATGCAGGCATAGAAAACCAAACACCATATGCTCTCACTTACAAATAGGAGCTGAATGATGAGAACACATAGACACATGGCAGGGGGACAGTACACACTGGGACCTGTTGGAAGGTGAGGAGGGAGAGCATCAGGAAGAATAGCTAAGGGCTGCTGGGCTTCATACCTAGGCAATGGGATAATTTTGGCAGCAAACAACCGTGGCATACATTTACCTATGCAACAAAACTGCACATCCTCTACGTGTACCCCTGAACTCAAAATAAAAGTTGAAGACAGGCTAGGCACAGTGGCTCACGCCTGTAATACCAGCACTTTGGGAGGCTGAGGCGAGAGGATCACCTGAGGTTGGGAGTTCAAGACCAGCCTAGCCAACATGGTGAAACCCCATCTTTACTAAAAATACAAAAATTAGCCAGGTGTAGTGGCAAACACCTGTAATCCCAGCTACCTGGGAGGCTGAGGCAGGAGAATCACTTGAACCCAGGAGGCGGAGGTTGCAGTGAGTCAAGATCACATCCCTGCACTCAAGCCTGTGTGACAGAGCGAGACTCCATCTCAAAAAAGAAAAAAAAAGTAGAAGACAAAAAAAAGGAAATTTAAAAAACCAAGGTGAAATTTACGTAACATATAATTAACCACTTTAAAATGTGCAATTCAGTGGCATTTAATACATTCTCGTTGTGTATGCATCACCACTCTGTAGTCCCAGGACACCTTCATCACCCCAAATGAAAGCTCTGCACCTGTTACCTAGCCATGCCCCATCCCTCTCCCGCCAGCCCCTGGCAGTGACTCATCTTTCTGTCTTCTGATTTGCCTATTCTGGACATTGCGTATCAGTGAAATCATAGCAATGTGCGATCTTTGTGTCCACCGTCTTTCAATTAGCATGTTTACAAAGTTCATCCACATTGCAGCATGTATCGGAACCTCATTCCTTTCGTGGCTGAATAATACTCCGTGGCCTGGCTATGCCACAGTTGTTTATCTATTCATTTCTTGATGGACATTTGGCTTGTTTCCACCTTTTAACTCTTATGAATAATGCTGCCACGAACATTTGTGTACAGATATGTGTCTGGGCCCCTGTTTTCCATTTGTTTGTTACATACCTAGGAGTGGAATTGCTGGGTCATATGGTAACTGCTTAACCTTTTGAGAAACTGTCACATTGTTCTGATGAATTCATTTTATTTTTTATTGTATTGTATTTTAGTTTTTTGAGGTAAGGTCTTGCTCTGTCACTCAGGCTGGAGTGCTGTGGCATGCTTATGGCTCACTGCAGCCTCAACCTCCCTGGCTTAACTGATCCTCCCATTTCAGCCTCCCTAGTAGCTAGAACTATAGGCATGTACCACCATGCCCAGCTAATTTTTGTATTTTTTTTGTAGAGACCGGGTTTCACCATGTTACCCAGGCTGTATTTTTTTTAATGGAGTTATAACATTTACATCAAGCACACACATTGTTAGAGAAATAGCTTGATGAATTTTTCCATATATATGGACTAAGAGATAGCACATTCCCATGACCCTGGAGTACTTTCTCGAACCCTTTCCAGGCAGCCCTTCTCCCTATCCCAACAGAAAAGTAGCAACTGTATTGAATTCTCTCACTGTCAATTAGCTTTGGAGCTTTATGGAAATAGAATCACATAGTAAATTCTCTTTTGAGTCTATTGAGTCTAGTTTCTTTGTCTCAACACAACATCCATGAGATTCATTTGTGTTGTTGTGGTTATTTTTTATTGCTGTGTAGTATTCTACTGATGAATATACCATAACTTCTTTTTTTTTTTTTTTTTTGAGACAGAGTCTTGCGGTGTGGCCCAGGCTGGAGTGGAGTGGCTCGATCTTGGCTCATTGCAACCTCTGCCTCCCAGGTTCAAGCAATTCTCCTGCCTCAGCCCCCTGAGTAGCTGGGATTTTAATAGAGACGGGGTTTCATCATGTTGGCCAGGCTGGTCTCGAACTCCTGACCTCGTGATCTGCCCACCTCGGCCTCCCAAAGTGCTGGGATTATAGGCTTGAGCCACCTTGCCCTGCCTACCATAACGGATTTATCCATGCTATTCTTGATTTATCTGTTTGAGTTATTTCTGGTTGCTGGCTCTAAGGAACCAAGCTGCTTTGAGCAGTCCTGTGTGTCTCTTTGTGCAGATGTGTGTGCGTTTGTCTTGCTCCTGCCCTCGAAGAGCGTGTGCACTTAGCCTGAGTAGGTGCTGCCTGGCAGTTGCCCAAGGAGCATCCACCCTGAAATGCAGGAGGGTTCCAGCTGTGCCACCTTCTCATCAACACTTGGTATTTTAAGCTTCTGATTTTGTTTTGTTTTAGCTATCCTAAAAGAATTTCAATAAACTTTCAATAAAATTCAACTAACAGAATTTCAATAAAAACTATTTAGTACTTTGAGTGGGTAAAACATTCAGACAGTTTCTAGTTTGAAAAGTATATAAAAGTCAACACTGAGAAGCCCGCTCCCACCCTCGCTCCCGTCCATCCACCCTAGTTCCCATCCCAATAGGAAAGCTCTATTAATAGCTCATTGTTTATCCTTCCAGATATTTTTTATAGACAAAAGGCAATGCAAATATGTAGACATTGTCCCCATTTTAACACAAAAGGAAGAACATTATGCACACTTTTCTGCATCTTGCTGTTTCCATTGGACGGTCTTTCAAAGCTCCTTTTACTTCAACACATAAAGAAATTCATGAGTAGATATGCCATGGTGAGGCCCCCTTGCTGGAAATGTTTAGATGGTAGTTGATTATATGCTTCTACAGACAGAACTGCAATAAATAACTTTGTACAAAAATGATCTTGGTCCTGCTCAAGAGCAGAACTGGCCAGACACAGTGGCTCATGCCTATAATCCCAGCACTTTGGGAGGCTGAGGCCGGTGGGTCATTTGAGCCTGGAAGTTCGAGACCAGCCTGGGCAACATAATGAGACCTGTCTCTACAAAAAATCAAAAACTTAGCTGGGTGTGGTGGTACACGCTTGTGGTCCCAGCTACCTAGGGGGATGAAGTGGGAAAATCGCTTGAGCTTGGGAGGCTGAGGCTGCAGTGAGCCATGGTCATGCCACTGCACTCCAGTCTGGGTGACAGAGTGAAACCCTGTCTTAAAAAATTATATTCATATTTACTTATTCATTCTTTCATTCATTCAGAAATACCAGGTGTACCAATTGGGGTCCTTGTTAGGTGTCAGGAACTGTTGAAAGTACTAGGAGGGGACGTTTGCAGTGGCTCACGCCTGTAATCCCAGCACTTTGGGAGGCTGAGGCGGGTAGATCATCTGAGGTCAGGAGTTCGAGACCAGCCTGGCCAACATGGGGAAACCCCGTCTCTACTGAAAATGCAAAATTAGTGGGGCGTGGTGGCATGCACCTGTAATCCCAGCTACTTGGGAGGCTGAGGCAGGAGAATCACTTGGGCCCAGGAGGCGGAGGTTGCAGTGAGCCAAGATCGTGCCGTTGCATTCCAGCCTGTACAAAAAGAGGAAAACTCCATCTCGGAAAAAAAAAGAAAGAAAGAGAAAGAAAAAGAAAAAGAAAAAAGAGTACTAGGAGGCATCTCAGGACCTAGAACAATTGGAAAGTATGCTGTGCATAAAAGATGCTCGATCTCATATCTGTTAGGCAATGAAATGAGTCTCTGAAGAGCTTACCAGCAACACCATTCTTGTTTGCTCATTGTTTGATTTATTGTTTGTGACGGTTTCAACACAAACTGAGTTGAAATTCTAGCTTTTACAGTTTGTGAAAATTGTAATCTGTACAAACAGTGCACAACTTTGTAAGACTTGTAAAATCTACATATATTATTTGTCTGACTTAGAAAAAAATTATTGAAATTTCTGAGCTTCAGGCTCTGGACTGTATGAAGGGGGATAATAACATAACCCACAGGCTTCTTCAGGAGGTGGAAGAAAGTGAGCCTTTGAAAGTGCTTAGTGTGGCCGGGAGCAGTGGCTCATGCCTGTAATCCCAGCACTTTGGGAGGCCAAGGCAGGTGGATCACCTAAGGTCAGGAGTTCGAGACCAGCCTGGCCAAAATAGTGAACTCCGTCTCTACTGAAAATAGAAAAAAGTAGCTGGGTGTGGTGGCGTACGCCTGTAATCCTATCTACTTGGGAGGCTGAGGCAGGAAAATCACTTGAACTCAGGAGGTGGAGGTTGCAGTGAGTTGCAATCATGCCTCTGCTCTCCAGTATGGGACAGACTCTGCCTCAAATAAAATAATAAAATAAAATAAAATAGTGCTTAGTGTGCAGTGCCTTCCTGCAGAGAGCCCTTGACACTGTTATCGCTGGTTATGCTTAGGACCTGGACGGCTCTGTGACATCTCGTGAATGCTGAATTGCTGAGGAAGAAGCTGTGTGGAAGGAAGATGGGAGGAAAGGATTGCATCACCTCGGCTTTCCGTCTCCCAGTCTGCTCTTTCCTCTTCCACTTTGAAGTGGCCACATCCCAAGGAGGCAGAATCTCGTCTGTTGCCCCTTAGACCAAAGTCTCCCTGGTCTGAGCAGCTGGCAGGTCTCTCTGGGTGTCCCAAGGGGGCCGATGGAGACGCAGGTCCCCCTCCGTGCCTGCCTGAAGCCCCGATTAACAACACATCCCCTAGCACAGCCCTCGGGTCACCTGCCTGCAGTCACACTCGACGTCCTGAGATTCCTTTTGCAAAGTATGTGCCAGAGCTTTCCAGGTCACTGCAGTGGAATTTGACCTCTGGAGCTGGGCTGTCCCCCTTTTCAGAGTCACAGTATTCCATGATCTGTTCCCACCCTCCCCCAAGGACAGCAATCATGGCCACATTTCAACGTGCACTTCTTGTGACGGTATTACTTGTCAATTACAAAAGTCATATGTCCTCATTACAAAAATATAGAAACATAAATGGAGAAAGTGAATTACTTTCTCCAGAAATGAGCAATTTATGAAAATTCCTTTAGAATGTATTTGCCTACCCTGACTATATTTTTTAAACTAAAATGGAATAACACTATATTGTTTAGTCACCTTCTTTTTCTTTTTTCTTTTTTAACCTTAGGCACATCTTGGACATTATTCCAAATACAGTCATCCTTTTCTAACAGCTGCAAAGAATCCCAACCTATGGATAATCTGTAATGGGGTCTCTAACCCATGGACGAGGACTAGCACCCATCTGTGGCCTATTAGGAACCGGGTCACACAGCAGGAGGTGAGCGGCGGTGAGCGAGCGTTATGGTCTGAGCTCTGCCTGCTGTCAGCTCAGCAGCTGCATTAGAGTCTCCTAGGAGTGTGAACCCTATTGTAAATTGCACATGTGAGGGATCTAGGTTGCACGCTCCTTATAAGATTCTTAACTGATGATCTGAGGTGGAACAGCTTCATCCCAAAACCATCCTCCCACCCGACCACCCCCGCCCCCAGTCCGTGGAAAAATCGTCTTCCATGAAACTGGTCCCTGGTGCGAAAAAGGTTGGGGACAGCTGATCTATAGTCTATTGCTCCCACCCCATGGGTTGATATTTAAGTGGCTGCCAATTCTTTGTTATTACAAATAACTCTGCAGCAACAAACAGCGTTATACACATATGCTATGACGCTTGAGGAATTGTAAAATTGGAAGTTGAAATTACAATTGCAAAAATAGAATCTGGGCTAAGTAATAGCCATAATGTCAATCAAGTGCCCACTGGATCCAGGCTTGATTTAATACGCTTCTCATTTACTAATTGATTTGATCCTTACATTGATCTATGAAACAGGCATTGTCAGCCCCATTTCCGGGCGTGAAAACAGAGGCACCGAGAGGTTAAGTAATTGAGATCACATGGCTGGTAAGAAGTTGTTTCACCTTCTGACCCAGATTCTAGTCCCGACTTCTCCAGGCGTGCTGTTGCCAATCCGGCCTTTCTCCCTCCTCTACAACAGAAGCAGAACTCAGAGGCCCGAAACTCACAATGACTGAACACTTCGTGAAGATTCTGCCATTGCAGACCTCACAACCACCCTATTAAGTAGGAACCCTCATGACCCCACTTTACGGATGGGGAAACCAAGGCACAGAGGTTAAGTGTTCACTTGTGATCAGCCTGCTGGTACAAGCAGATTTGGAGTTATGATCTGTTAAAGAGAACTTACAAGAAAGTGGTGTAAGAAGTTCATGGGCACCCAAGGCTCCTGGTCTGCTAGGTGACCCCTCTCCCCCAGGCATTTCCTTTGTACGTTGTTGGTGGATTTGGTGTCATTTGTGGACGGCAGTGACAGTGCCCTTAGAGACCTATGGGGGTGGCTGGGATGACTTCAGCACAGATGTCAAAGCTGAGCAGGCTTCCATCTGTGAGAGGGCCAAACTGTCCTCCAGGCGAGGCTTGGATACTCCTTAGTGGGAAGGGAAGGAGGGCAGAGATTCCCCCAAAGGTGAGAAAGGGAGATGGGAGGGATCCTTGCTCTGAGATAGCCTCCAGGTGGGTCCCTTCTGGGGCAGCCACCTGTGTGCCTGTCCCCATTGGCTGTCCCCTCCCCTGCACACTGGTCTGGGTCATCAGCTTCACTTGTGGCCTGTCACTATCCAGCTCCAGGTGCAGCCTGGGGCCATTCACAGCTTAGTACCGATTGCTGCACTCAGCTAATTAGATCAGCACCTCAGCCTTCCCAGGTGTCTCTGGATGTGCAGATGTGGGCCGGAGGCTGGGGAGAAAGAAGGACAGTCTCCTTCCCTCCCGACTTATCGGGAAGGAGACAGACTTATTTCTAAAGAGAGACAGCACAGGCCTGCATAGAGTTGGGAGTGGCCAACTGATAATGTGGACAAAGCTGTCTCTGAGAGGGACCTCTGAGGAAGAGTGGGCCAGGAAAGAAGGGGAGAGGGGCAGCTTCCTGGTCACTGAAGGACGATGGGGTGGAGTCAGCCCCTGAGGGGTATCCTAGACTGCTCAGACACCCCCCCACACACACCAGGGGCCCACAGAGCCCTGGGGTGCTGCCTTCCATGCTTGCAGAGGGCTGCCCCAGCTGGGATGTGACCCCACCCCTGTTCATGAGTCTGGTCCTGGGACCCGGCTCCTCTGTGCAGTCTGTGCGTGATGTGGACCCTTTGCTGACTCCTTCTCCATTTTCTAAGGTGAAGACACCTCTCTGAGGTGGAGAGAGGGCCCTGAGAACCCGCCCTGGTCCCCTGGCTGCAGCATCATGTGATTGCCAGGGCCTATACCCCTTTTGTCGCCTTCTAGAGCCCCTCATACCACCCACGCAGCTGCACAGTGGGCACAGGCCTTCTGCTCTGAACCTTTGCACAGGCTCTTCTGTCTGCCCCAGAACGCCTTTCCCCACTTCCAGGGTAGGGTAGGGTTATCGTCCTGGGGAATCTCACCCATCCTTCAGATCTGAGGTGACATTTTCCCCTCCTCGTTCTGGGTGGAGTGCAGCTGCTAGCCCTTAGCTGAGTTTTAAAAAGATGGCCCAGTACCATGATTATGCAAGATGCTAACATCAGGGGAAGCTGGGTGAAGGGTAGACAGGAACTCTGCGCTGGTTTTGCAACCTAGCTGCGAGCCTAAAGTTATTTTCAAAACAAAAAATTAGTAAGCAAAGATGCCCACTCCTCCCTACAGTCTTAGTGGGCTTGATCTCAGCTCCCACTTTCCCACGTGCAGGACCACCTGTGTGGCGGGACCTACCGGCCCTGTGGGTAAAGGTCTCCCTTGTGTGTCCCCTATTAACATGAAGCATGGCCGGATGGGGTGGCTCCCCAGGATACACACAGGTAGGCGAACTCACTGGTGCCTTAGTCTTAGCCTCCACAAGCTTCAGCACAGGCTGTTTCACTCCTAACCTGCTGTTTGAAACCACTTTGCTAAATGTCTTTGCATGAGACCAGTTTCCCTGAAGCAGACCCAGAATCACTGATTCACATGCCAGTGGTTTACTGGGGAAGTGCGTCCAGGAAAAACCGCTACTGGAGTCAGGAAAGCAGAACCGAGAAGGGAAAAAGTCAAGGAAATCTGTGTGACTTTAGGCACAATCCCAGCCTTGCCCGATCCCAGGGAGTTCTGGGCTGTGAATGACACCCGAGCTTCACCTGCCTGGAGGCAGGGCTGGGCTTTCAGTCCCTGGGGAAAGGCTTCGGGGAGGTAGGGGCCAGGTGTGTCCTGCTCCCTTCATCTGCAGGGGGAGCGTCTGCGCCTCAGAGCACCAGGCGCGGGCTATAGAAGCTGGGAGGAGAGCACAAAAGCAGAAAGGGGGCCCTGAGGAGACCTGGGCAGGTGCAGGTACGTGGAGTCAGGAGAACAGACAGCTGGGAAAGGAAGGGGGATGCAGAACGGGGAGAGGACGGAGAAGCTGGAACTGACAGCACGAGCTGGTGCCCCGAGGACAGATCGAAGCCCACATCTGTTCTTGTTGCCTCTCACCGTGGTGACGAGGATGTCTTGCAGCACTGGGCCCTTTATCATGGGACTGAACACACACCTGGGCCTGGAGAAGCTGCAGGAGGAGCCAGGGCTAGGTGGAGCAACAGCAGGCTGGCGGCTGCCCCGGGCATGCAGTGGCGGTGGACAGCAACCGCGTGTGTCTGCGCGTGCCCCAAGGGGCCGAGGTGGCTTCACCCTCCAGGTCTCACTTGAGGGTCTCTCTCCTGGTCCCCTTCTCATGGGTTGCATTGTGTCTCCCAAAAGATGTAATGAAATGCTAAGCCCCAGGATCTCAGAATGTGACATTATTTGGAACGAGGGTCATTGCAGGTGTCATTAATTGAGGTAATGAGATCATTTAGAATGGAGGGGGCTCCTGATCCAGTAGAACTGTCCTTATAAGGAGAGGGAGATGTGGACACAGACACGGAGAGGGAAGATGATGTGAAGACACGGGGAGAAGACAGCCAGGTGGAGACAGAGGCAGAGATTCGGGTGATGCAGCACCGCCAAGGACACCTGGGACTACCAGGAAGGCTCCTCCCCTAGAGGTCTGGGGGAGTGCTGCCCTGCTGCCCTGCTGACACCTTGATTTTGGCCTCCAGGCTTCTGGAACTGTGAGAGACATTTCCGTGGTTTTCAACCATCCATCCAAGGGTTCAGCACTTTGTGACAGCAGCCTCTGGACACAGGCCTCGCAGCAGAAACCCACACGAAAGGCAATTCTGGAAGTGTGGCTCAGCCGGGTCCCTGCAGGAGATCAGAGCCGCCCCAGCCTGAGATGAATGATGAATGTCTCCTCCTCATAGAGTTTTGCCGATGCCCCTCCCATGCCAGTCCTCTGCCCAGCTTCTTCCTGGCGCCAACCACAGTGGCGATTGCGCTGGGCCTCCCTCAGCAGCCCATCACTCCCTGAGGACAAGGGTAAGGTCTGTTTCCTTCTTTTGGGTTGCTCCAGGGTTCAGCAAAGGGCCAGATTCCTCGTAGGGCCTTCTGTAACTGCTGGGGAGGGCGGGGACTTGCAGGGAGAGAGAAGCGCCCATCCCCAGGGTGGCAGGGCAGCCGCAGGGGCCCGGTGGGTGGGAGTGGACTTCCCTGATCTACCCGCACTGGTCAGCTGATGAACTCGGTCACAGAAAACCCAGCTTTTCTTTCCCAGTCCTGTGGGACAGACAACTCCAAATCCTGGCCCACCACCTTTCTCTGAGTGTTAATTTATCAGGACAATAATAATCCTCCTATGATTTAGGGTTTGGAGGGATTACCAGGCTGTGGTGCTGGAGTTGATAGGCATTTATTACCTACTTAACCATTTAAGTAGAACAAAAAAGAAAATCCTTGTTGCTCAAAAGGTGATGAATGTTTCTGTTAAAACACTCTATTAAAATGATTCATTAACAGGACAAAGAATCACCCCCTCTCCAGGCACCCTTGAGGAGGTTGGAACATCTGACCAGACAAGTGCTTCTGGGGGACTGCAAGAATTTGGGATTTGCTTCTACTCTGCATGGGGCAGGGGGTGGGGAGCACCCCCCCCCACCCCAGGCAGAGGATGCCCCGCTGCTCTGTAGGATGTGGGTTTTTCTTAAGAACATAGAACTGTATTCTATGACAGGGCTGCTGCAAACCATATTGCTAACGGAACAGCTATGAAAGAATCCAAGCGGGTTTCCCAAAGTCTGCTACATATTCGGTCATTTGTTCTCCTGTCCCTTTTAAACAGCAAAGGTGTCAGCTCAGCACGTCACCCCTGTGCCGTCCGATGAGTGTCAGGTCACTCAGTGGCTGACTCACAGTAGGCGGGTTCTAAACTTTTAATAACTATAACATGGCAAAAAGTGGCTACCCCAGAGTGATGGACAGCTGGGTTGGGAGGTGGGGAGGGGCGCTTTGGACTCCTCACTGCCCCACCCTTGCTGTGTGACCCTGAAGAAGTGACTTCTCTCCAAGCTTCAGTTTCCTGCCTGTAAAATGGAGCTCACACCTGGACCTTGTTCCTAGGGCTGTCGCAGGGGTTAAACGAGAGCACAGGGGCAACGCTCTTGTGCCAGTTCCTGGAAGGAGCGTAGCACATTGCCTGGCACAGAGCAAATACCGAGGAAAGTCATTTGGGGCTGTCTTCAGGCTGCATCACAAAATTCCTCTTTCAGCAAAGACTCCATCTGGCAACTGCCCTGCAGTCTCCACCACCCTCTGTAGTTCTGCCAGCTTATTACTGTTTTGTTTTAAAAATATAGATGACATTTATCAAGTACTCACTGTTATTTCTCCCTTAATTCTCACCACAGCCCCACGAGGTAGGCGTTGCCATGAGCCCTATTTTCCAGATAAGGAAAATTGAGGCTTAGAAAGAGTTAAGTGACCCGTCCCCGATCACATGGCCAGTAAGTGACGTGTGCCCAATTTGAACCCTAATCTGTCTGAATCTTTGCCTTTGGTATTTACAAATGTGTCTTGCCAGTTGGGAGAGGCAGGAAATGGGCGAGTGTTTCTTCAGGAATCATGAACCAGAATCTTCTGTGCCCTTTATCTCATCAACTCGCCACGGCAGCCCTTTAAAGTCGATGTTTGATTTGTTTTCATTTATGGCTGCTTGCTCATGTTATTCCTCTGGTGAGGAAGGAGAGGTCTTGGGGGAGGCAGGCAGGCTTTGGAGGCAAAAATGCCTTTGGGTTCAGCTTCACGATGGTGCTGTGTGACCCAGGGGATGCTGCTTAACCTCTCTGTGCTACAGCTTCTTCAATGGTGTTCTTGGCACCTACTGAATTGTAGGTGTTGGTCTGAGGCTCAGGGTCTATGAGGGGCTGTGCCCAGTGTCTGCCCCGTGTCAGGGCTTGGTACCTGTTGGCTGTGGTTATCTGGCAGGAGCATGCTGGCCTCCCTGTCATTACTCCATGGGTGGCTATGATCTATGGGGTTTCCACCACTGCACGCTGTTCACACCAGCCTGACCCCGCTGATAACTCCTGTACTCCCAACAACAGAGCCGCCTATTTTCCTTTTAGTTGAAGATGAAATTCATATTTCTATTATCTACTATAGGTGTGGCTGAGAGCAAAAAGGGGAAAAAATGCGATTTAAAGCCTGGAATTCAAACCCCTCAAATCTTTGAAGCTACAGCCAGATGAAAAAAATTGTAGTCAACTGCAGTCATTCATGTTTATCAGGGGGAGAAAGAAAAAGGCTCACTCCAAACAAAAGCCCTTACCAGGGAGAGGGAAAATATGAGAAGTATTTGGTGAGACGCTTCATTTGCTCCAGAGCCCGCCTCGGAGCGGCTTACCCAGCAAGCCATTCTGCCCACGGGGGACTCGACCTGTCCCCCCACCCCAGGACGTTATTAAGTTGGAAATAATTAAGGTTGCTAAGTGATTTCACCCCTTGTGAGACTGCTAGAAAGGAATCCTGTCACTGTTTAATTAAAAAATGAAGAAAGAAGAAAGACTAAGAAGGGTAAAAGAAGAGGGAGGAAGGAAGAAAAAGAAGGAAGGAGGGAAGAACAGAATAGAGAAAGAGAGGAAAAGGATCTTTGTGATGTGCTAGGGGAACGAGTTCAGAGGCTGGGTAGGGGCATCCCTTCTTACCATACAAGACTCCATCTCCTGCTCAGCAGTCCCTGCCATCGCCTGCCCCTGTGGCCACCATCCCTCCTGGCACCACCGCCTAGGCAGCTGCCTCCTCCCTGCCACCGGGGAGGAACAAAGTGAATCTGGAGTTCTCTTGGCATCAGACGCCAGCTTCTAAAGGCTGGAAGGGGCCCAGTTAGAACACCGAGCAGGAGTTCCCATTTAAGACTGGCTCCTGCATTTCCCAGCTGCGTGGCCTGGGGCAACAGCTTTTAACCCCAATGAAGCTGCCATTTTTGTAGGTTAAAATGGTTAGATATCAGCAAGTTCATAAGGTCCCACCTGAACTGCTTAAAAGGCAAGCGTTGTCCTACTACGAGGCAGTAGCACACTCCCCACGCAGTCACCAACTATCTCTGAGATGTTGGCACTGGGCTAAGTTGGTATGTACTGTGGACCTGCTTAATCCTTGTAACCACCCCCAAAATGGATGTGGCAGTTTCCCTATGCTGTGGATGAGGCAGCTGAGCCTCATACAGCCCAAATCTCATGCCTCAGGACGTTCTCCTAGAATCTGAAGCAGCTAGGATTTGAATCCAGGCAGTCTGGCTTCAGAGCCTGGGCCCTTCACTATTAATTAGTCAACCATCAATTAATTAAATCAATACATTCGTTTGTTCAGGCAATATTTATGGAGTTTTCTTTTAATGGACCACACACTGTTCTAGGCATTAGAAATACAATGACAAGGAAGAAAGAGACTCTTCCGTGGATAAAGACAACATGCTGCAGGTAAATAAAAGGTATTACAGACAATGGTTGTCGTGGGGGGAGAGACTTTGCTAGGGTGGTCTGGGTGGTGATACAGGAGGAAGAAGCAGGGTGACTGGAACATCTGGAATGGGGCAAAAGTGATACTGGCAGACAGCAAGGGGTGGCGATTGTGGGCTGTGGCGCGGACTTCAGGTGCCACAGTCCAGGCAGATGTAGCCTGGACCCAGGGCTGGAGAAGTGGGTGGGGTCAGACTCTATCTTGAAGGTAGAGGCAGCAGGACCTGCTGATGACCTCGATGCACAGGAGGGAAGAAGTCTATTATTTTTGTTACCCCAAGTCCACAGCTAGTAAGTTGTAGAGAAAAGACTTGAAGCCAGGCTCTTCACATGAGGCAAATGTTCCCTTTGCCATTCATTTCATAAGCATTTATTGAGTGCTTACTGTGTGCTTTGTGCCAGATGCTGAGACAGCTCTGCTCTGCCCTCAAAGAGCTTCTATTCTCCAGGGGAAGGCAGACTCCAAGCCACAAAAGTCATTGGGACCCATATAATTATGTAGGTGCAGAGAAGCAGGGTGCCCCAATACACAGCAAGGGGATGGACCCCATCACTCCAGGCTTCCTGGAGCCTGCAGAGGGGCAAGGCTGGACCATAATGATAGCCAGCCAGGCGTGGTGGCTCACGCCTGTAATCCCAGCACTTTGGGAGAATGAAGCGGGCAGATCATGAGGTCAGGAGTTTGAGACCAGCCTGGCCAACATAGTGAAACTCCATCTCTACCAGAAATACAAAAATTAGCTAGGTGTGGTGGCATGTGCCTGTAGTCCCAGCTACTTGGAAGGCTGAGGCAGGAAAATTACTTGAACCCAGGAGGCAGAAATTGCAGCGAGCCAAGACTCCATTGAACTCCAGCTTGGGTGACAGAGTGGGACTTTGTCTCAAAAAAAAAAAAAAAAGCCAACACCTTCTGATGCTTCCCAGAGGCCAGGGAATGTGCTGAGAAGTTTACATCCATTATCTTATATCAGTCTTTATAATAACCCTGGGAGGCTGGGTGTTGTGTGTCACACCTATAATCTCAGCACTTTGGGAGGCTGAGGCAGATGGATCACTTGAGTCTAAAAGTTCGAGACCAGCCTAGGCAACATGGTGAAACCCCATCTCTACAAAAAATACAAAAAATATGGGCGTGGTGGCACATACTTGTAGTCTCAGCTACTTGGGGGTCTGAGGCACAAGGAGGTCAAGGCTGCATTGAACCGTGATTGCACCACTGCACTCCAACCTGGGTAACAGAACAAGACCATCTCAAAACAACAACAGCAACAACAAGAACCAAAAAAACAGAAACCCTAGGAGGAGGAAACTACTTTTACTCCCGCTTTATAGATTAGAAAATCCAAGTTTTGGGGTGGTGGGGACAGATTTGCTGAAGGTCACACCGCTGGCAGAGCTGGGACTCAAACCTTGGGGATCGGATCCTCAACGTCACTCCTTCCCTCTCGGCTCAAAGTTCTCTGATACCAACCCCTTCTCATCACTTCTTAGAGACAAAGAGATGTGATTAACAAATCAATATGTCAAATCATAAGCATGCTCTACCTCCAGACAGTTTTGCATAGCTGTTAATTACCTACAGATTTCATAGAATATCATTCCGTGTGATGTATTCTGCTCAGAGATTGATTAGTAATGTAACTTGAATTGTATTCTATTTCCCCACACAATTTAAGATGATTTTGTGCCAAATAAAGACTAACCCTAAAAGCTGTTTCTTCAAAGAGCCCCAGTCTCTCTTGCTGTTCTAATGCACTTGGAAAGGAGAAACAGTGCCTCTGCCAGTCAGACAGCAATTTGATCCTTCCTAAACCTCAAATAAATGAGGGTCCTTCCAGTCTCAAGCGGGGCTGGGCGCTTTGATGGGGTCTGAGTCACCTTCTTCTAGCCCAGGGTTTCTCGACCTCAGCACTATTTTCTTCTGGGTCAGATCTTCCACTGTTGTGGGGGCCCATCCTGTGAATCAAAGGGTGTTAAGCAATGTCCTTGCCCTCCACCCATTAAATGCCAGTAGCACCCTCTTTCCCCAGTTGTGACAACAAAAATGTCCCTAGACATTGCTCCATGTTCTCTGTGGGGACACAAATGCTCCCTGCCACTGATCATTCATATGGGGAACCAGAGCGTGTTCTTCAGAGGCAAACTTAAAATCTCACTTACAAGTGCAGAAACTCCCTCCAAGAGATAAATCATAGCTTTTGTTTCATTTTTCTGTTTTTAGAGACGGGGTCTCACTCTGTTGCCCAAGCTGGAACGTAGTGCTGTGATCATCATAGCTCACTGCAGCCTCCAAACTCCTGGGCTCAGGGGATCCTCCCACCTCAGCCCCTGAGTAGCTGGGACTATAAACGTGTGCCTCCATGTCCAGCTATTTTTCTTTTTCTAATTTGTTTTGTAGAAAGACAAGGTTTCACTATGTTGCCCAGACTGCCCTCAAACTCCTGGGATCAAGCTATCCTCCCACCTCGGCCTCCCAAAGTGTTGTGATTACAGGCATGAGCCACCATGCCCAGCTTGTTTTCTTGTTTCTTTTGTTCCTGTTGCTACATGGACGCATCCTTCAGGTGCCACTAGGAGACCCTCACAGGGCTGACACCTGCAGAAATCGGGGCTTAGGAGGCGTGCAGAACAGGCAGCTACTTGTGCCCTGGCAGCAGCTGGCATCTTTCCATTTATTTCTCCCCTTCCGTATCCTGAATTCTGCCTGAACCAAAGCGCCCCCTGAGGCCTCAAGATGAAAAGTAAAGTAGTCAGGAACGTGCCTGCCTTAATGCAGTCGGAGTTCTTGGGCCAGGGGAACACATGTTGTTCCATTTAGTGGATTTGCTCTACCAGCTTCTGGGTGTTCAGCTCTTGGGAACCCCTATCCCTCCAGGATGACGTTTGATGTTAC
The DNA here is from genome assembly GCA_963573385.1 of Cacajao melanocephalus. Classification (NCBI taxonomy): domain Eukaryota; kingdom Metazoa; phylum Chordata; class Mammalia; order Primates; family Pitheciidae; genus Cacajao; species Cacajao melanocephalus. The sequence goes on along the minus strand of CAUYLG010012683.1, from coordinate 81,768 downwards.
TGTGTGTGTGTCCCTAACACTCTGCAGGCAGTAATTATAGAAATTTGCGGGACGGTCCTCGTCTCGCCAACCCCCTCCCCCTTTTCCATCTCAGACAACAAATAAAACAGCCCAGCTCTCCTTTGCGGCAGGACCACCAGGGCTGAGCAAAGGACCGCCAGCCCCTCCCCAGGGTCCCTCGCGCTCCCCACTTGGCTCTTTCAAGGGCGTTTCAATGAGCAGCCTTGTTGAGACTTCCACAAGGGCCTGGCCTAGAAGGGACCATTAAAAATAGTTTCATCAGAACAAAAGAGGTTCTGTTCTTATTGTCCCCCTGGCTGCAGTTTAGATGCAGCAGCTGAAAATCTATCTGGACTGAGCAACAAATCTGGACCCAACCACGCTGTGGAGTTCGCTCTCAGCAGAGATTTCTGGATGGATCCTTGAAGCAGATAATTTACAGCTAAAGCAAAACACAAGGAGAAGCTTTTTATTTGGCACAAATGTTTTCTATTAAAAGCCTTCGGAAGCCCCTGGTAACTGGAGCTCTCTTCTTCTTACACAAGCTCGAGGTGATTGTATTCCTGCACACAGAGCCCCTTGAAAGAATTCCTGGTTTGAATGCCAGTTCTGTCTGCGAGGAAGAGTGTGGAGCTACGCTATGAGAGATTGCATGGAGCCCGAAGGATGTAAAGGGGAAGGTCTATGGGTTGATTTTAAATGCCTGCCCTGGAAGCTTTGTGGTTGGCGATTTTCTGCTGCTGAGATGCACCAGATAGGCAGGGGCATTTGTGTTCTGGACATAGGGAGAATTGCCCCAGAGTGGAACTGTTTGTCTGTCAAGGGGAATGGGAACTTTTGTGGCCAGATTTCTGGGACATCAGATGAGGTCAGTGCCACCAATTCCATGGGATGGACTGCCTAAAAGAAGTTATTTTAAAATTTGTATTTGTTTTTAAAAAGCTATTTTTAGTCTGGGTGCGGTGGCTCACTCCTGTAATCCCAGCACTTTGGGAGGCAGAGGCGGGTGAATCGCCTGGGGTCGGGAATTCGAAACCAGCTTGGCCAATTTGGCAACATCCCGTCTCTACTAAAAATACAAAAAAATTTGCCGGACGTGGTGGTGGGTGCCTGTAGTCCCAGCTACTTGGAAGGCTGAGGCAGGAGAATCATTTGAACCAGGGAGGCGGAGGTTGCAGTGAGTTGAGATCACACCACTGCACTCCAGCTTGCGTGACTTAGGGAGGCTCTGTCACAAAATAAATAAAATAAAATAAAATAATAAAGTTATTTAAAAAATTTTTTCTGTATTGGCAAAGATGAAATTTCGAGGATGACCAGGTCCAGCAGCTTATTTAGTGCAGATTTCCAGAGTGGTCATTTTCAAAGCTGCCAGTTAGTGTCTGTGTGTGTGGCCTAGCACAGCTCAGAGCCACTTTCATTCAAGTCACGAATTTGTTGAAACCGAGTCGTCACAGGAGCTACTCTTGCTGTTGTGGATGCTCAACTTCAGGAAAAATGTCCCTGCAAGGCTCTGAGGATGGTCCCCAAGTGTAAACAAGACCAGCCAGAAAGCTACAGGCCAACAGGTGTATTGCAGCATTTCTGAGAATTCTCTTTTTTGGGGGGAGGTGGGGAGACAGAGTCTCACTGCCGCCCAGGCTAAAGTGCAGTGGTGCAGTCTTGGCTCACTGCAACCTCTGCCTCCTGGGTTCAATTGATTCTCCTGCCTCAGCCTCCCGAGTAGCTGGAACTAGAGAGGTGTGTGCCACCACACCCGGCTAACTTTTTATTTTTAGTAGAGACAGGGTTTCACTGTGTTAGCCACGCTGGTCTCTAACTCCTGATCTCAGGTGATCTGCCCGCCTTGGCCTCCCCAAGTGCTGGGTTTATAGATGAGTCGCCACGCTTGGCCATTTCTGAGAATTCTATACCAGATGGACATAGCGATGTTGCTCTCCCTGTGCCCAGCAACCAGGATATTCCTGGAGCCTGTTTTTCTTTCTCCCTTGAGGAATTCAGACGTGCCCTCCTGAGGAAATGTCAATTGTGAGCCCAACATGAGTGGTACCGGCTGCCAGTCATCATTTCTTTTTTTTTTTTTTTCTGAGACAGAGTCGCGCTCTGTCACCCAGGCTGGAGTGTAATGGGGTGATCTCAGCTCATTGCAACCTCTGCCTTCCAGGTTCAAGCAATTCTGCTGCCTCAGCCTCCTGAGTAGCTGGGATTACAGGCACCAGCCACCACACCTGGCAAATTTTTGTATTTTTAGTAGAGACGGGGTTTCACCATGTGGCCCAGGCTGGTCTTGAACTCCTGACTTCAAGTGATCCGCTCGCTTCAGCCTCCTGAAGTGCTGGGATTACAGGCATGAGCCACCGCGCCCAGCCAGCTGACATTTCTTAAGTTATGTGTTAGGTACTTTCCATGGATTACCTCATTGTTTCTTCCCAACAATATGAGGGAGATAGATGAGAGAAATAATTCTACCCATTTTACAGATGAGAAAACAGAGACCCAGAAAGGTTTGGCAAATTGTCCAGGGTTGCATGGCAAGCAAGTGGCAGATTCTGATTCAGGAGTCCTGGGTGGGCTGAGATCCTGCTCCTGGGGGTCCTGATGATGCTGGTCCCCTAACCACACTTTGAGAAGCTAGGATTTAGTGCAGGGATCAGCCTGCTTTTCTGTAAAGGGTCAAGTTGTGAATATCCTTGACTCTGCAGACCACTCAGCCTCTGTTACAGCTTCCTCCGTTCTGCTGCGGGAGCATGATATGTAAACAACTGGCCATGACTGTCTTCAAGAAAACTTTTCGAACTAAAATAGGCAACCAGGCCAGGTGTGGTGGCTCACGCCTGTAATCCCAACACTTTGGGAGGCCGAGGCAGGCAGATCACCTGAGGTCAGGAGTTCGAGACCAGCCTGGCCAACATGGTGAAACCCCAGCTCTACTAAAAATATAGAAATCAGTTGAGCATGGTGGCGCACACCTGTAATCTCAGTTACTCAGGAGGCTGAGGCAGGAGAGCCGCTTGAACCTGGGAGGCAGAGGTTGCAGTGAGCTGAGATTGCACCACTGCACTCCAGCCTGGGCGACAGAGTCAGACTCCATCTCAAAAAAATAAAATAAGATAGGCAACTGAACTTGGCCCTCAGGCATAGTTGGCTGGCCCCTGATCTCTAGTAGCTGCACACGGTGCCAGCCTCATTAAGATGTTGGGAGCATGGAATGAGTAAAGCCTGTGAAATGCAGACGCAGATGCTGCTGGCTGCTGACCACGTATTCGTTGTTTTCTACCAGAAGCAGCATTGTGCCAATTTAAAAAGCTCTCTGGTCAGCCTCTCTTGTGGCTAAGCGTGCCTGTGTGACCCTGGGCTAGCTGAGAAGATGTGAGAATGAGATATAGCATATCAGGAAAGGCTATTTTTTTCCCGATAAAGTGGGACAGCCTCAACTGGCACGTGCCCCTTGTCCTTCCTCTTTCCACTATTTATCCTACGTGGATGGCTGATGTGATGTCTGGAGCTGGAGCAGCTACACTGTAACCACAAGGATGCAACCCACAGGGTAAGGACAGCAGAACAGAAAGCTTAAGAGGAGGAGGAGATTTGCAGCCTCTTCTGAGGAGCTGCGACAGCCTTCACTTCCTCCCTATAGATTTCCTGTACAAGAAAAAAAAATACCCCCTGATTAGTCAAGCGACTACAGTGAGGTTTCTGCTCATGTGATAACCGAACACACTCCTAATGATCTAAACACTGAGCATGGTGCTGGGAACACGGTACTGGATAAGTGATCACCGTTCAGCGTTGGTAACGTTGGAGGCAAATCTTCCACCCTCTGGGGCAGGTTGAATGATGGGTAAGGTGACATGTTGGGCACAGAATCATTTTCATGCCTACTCTTTTTTTCTTCAATTCAGTGAGCAGTTAGGAGGCTGGGTCAGGAAGTAGAAGGGGTAATGTCTCAGTACCACTCTCCATAGTATTTTTCACACTGTCTTCCTTGTGGCCGGGTTTCTCTCCCTCACTTGAAGGCGTAGATAACCTCTGAATCATCCCTCTGCCCCTGGGAATGGCACCTGACGCTCACCCATCATGCGCTTACAGAGGTTTGGAGTGTAGCCCTCTTACCCTGTGGCGCATCACTGTGGCTTGTGTGCCCAGCAGCCGTGCTCTGCCTGCTTTCTCTTGCCAGCGGAATCTGCTTCGCACAGCAGCAGCTGAGCTGAACCTGGTACTTCATTTCCCAGCCTCCTTTGCAGCTAGGATGCCATGGGCATGCTGTGATCAATGGGATGCAAGGGGAGGTTCGCTGGGGGAAACCTGTCTGGGAAAGGGCTTCATTCCCTTTACAAAGAAGGCTTCATTCCTCCACTCCCACTCCCTTCCAGCTCCAAACCTGGAGGTTGGCCAGGCATGGTGGCTCACGCCTGTAATCCCAGCACTTTGGGAGGCCGAGGTGGGTGGTTCATGAGGGCAGGAGTTCAAGACTAGCCTGGCCAATATGGTGAAACCCCATCTCTACTAAAAATACAAAAAAAAAAAAAATTAGCTGGGCATGGCGGTGAGTGCCTGTAATCCCAGCTACTTGGGAGGCTGAGGCAGGAGAGCTGCTTGAACCCAGGAAGCAGAGGTTGCAGTGAGCCAAGATCGTGCCATTGTACTCCAGCCTGGGTGACAGGGCAAGATTCCATCTCAAATAAAAAACCTGGAGCTCTGGGCTGGGTGTTGTGGCTCATGTTTATAATCCCATGGTTTGGAAGGCTGAGGTGGGAGGATCACTTCAGCCCAGGAGTTTGAGATTAGCCTGAGCAACATAATGGAACTTCCTTTTTGCAAAAAAATTTAAAAAATAATTAGGTGTGGTTGTGTGCACCTGTAGTCCCAGCTACTGGGGAAGCTGAGGCAGGAGGCTGGCTTGAGCCTGGGAGGTCAGGGCTGCAGTGAGCTATGGTCATGCCACTGCACTCTAGCCTGGGAGACAGAATGAGACCCCATCTTAAAAACAAAAAAACAGAAACAGCCAAACAAGAGGAACCCTGGAGCTCTGGCAGCCACTTGTGGCCTTTGGGTGACAAGTCAGAGGAAGAAACACCAACTGAGGAGGAGGGCAGACAGAAAAATGGGGACAGCCCAAGCCCTGGGTGGCTCTGCGGAAATCCTGATCCAACACTAGAACCATTTACCTCCTTACTGACTGTTCGTGAGGAGCACTGAATGTCTGTTTAAGACCCCAGTCAGGGGTTCCCTGCAGCTGATACCGCCTCCCAAATAGTTAGTGTTACAATCTGGTGCATGACTCTTGACAATGCCCCTCACCTCCCAGACCTCCTGTTCCTCCCATTCCCCATCCCTCAGGGAGATGGGCCCGGCCTTCCTCCACCCTTAACTTCCTCTTTCTCCTACAGCCATATCCAATCCATCTGAAAATTTCCCTTCAAAAAGGATCCAGAATCCAACCACTTCTCACTCCTCCACTGCCCCACTGGGGTCTGGACACCATCTTCCCCACCCTGTATGCCCCTGAAGCTCCCAAATCCTTCTGCTGCCCTCCCGCTCTCCCAAGATGAAGTCTCCTTTAGGCAACTGGGGTGAAGCTTTTAAAAAGATGTTTCCGTCTTTCTACCGTGCTCGAAACCCTCCGCTGGTTTCCAGATTTAAATCCTGAGTCCTTATCCACGTCAGTCATCTATTGCCACAGAACGCCACTACTGCAAACTTCATGACTTGTAACAACTCATGTTTATCATCTAGTGTTTCTGTGGGCGGGGAGTCTGGCTGCTGGCCCAGCCTAGCTCTTCATAAGGCTGCAGTCAAGGGGTTGGCCAGGGTGGGTTCTCATCTGTGGGCCCAACTTAGGAAGGATCTGCTCCCAAGTCCACGTGGTTGTGAATAGCTCACAGTTCCTTGCGGCCTGTTGGCTGGAGCCTGTCCTCAATGCTTTGTGCTGGCGTCACCAAAGCCGACAGGGCAGTGAGTGGGCAGGTGATACAGAAGTCACAGCTGCCTGTTACCATCTGTAACCACAGAAGTGACATCCATCACCTTTGCTGTATTCTGTCGGTTAGAAGTAAGTCACAGGTCCTGCCCACTCGGAGGGAAGGGAGGACCCAGGTGGGAACACCAGGAGGTGGAACTCATTAGGGACCACCTCAGGGTCTGTCTGCTGCGATGGTGTTCAGGGCCCTTCGTTATGGGGCTAGTGATCAATCTCTGAGACAAGCTGCCAGCAGTCCCGCTTTGCTCACAAATGTGCTAGTCACAGGGACTCCTGGCTCTTCTGAAAAAAATGGAGCAAGCCCTGCCCTAGAACCTTCGCCCTTGCCATTCCCTTGATCAAGAATGGCCAACATGGTGAAACCCCAACTCTACTAAAATACAAAAAAAAAAAAAAAATTATCCAGGTGTGGCAGTGTGCACCTGCAGTCCCAGCTACTTGGAAGACTGAGGCAGGAGACTTGCTTGAACCCCGGAAGCGAAGGTTGCCGTGAGCCGAGATGGCACCACTGCACTCCAGCCTGGGCAACAGAGTGAGACCCTGCCACACACACACAAAAGAATGCTTCTCCCCAATGATGTGAGTGCAGATATAGGGCTTTTCCTGACCACTACAGCTAAAGTGGCATCCTTGTCCCCCTCTGCACCCCTGCTCTGTGTTCCTGGGCCCCATCTAGGGTGAAACCTCCATGAGCTGAGAAGTTTGGGCCGTGCTGTTCACTGCTCTATGCACCATTCTCAGAACAGTGTCTGGCACATGGTAAAACTCATTAACCATTGCAGGAGAACAGCATGAACCCCTAGAAGAATCTATTCAAAAAGCAGACTAAAGGAGTTTAAAATTCAAGGTGGGAACAAAGAGATGGACACAAAAAGCAACATGCAAGCAAAACCCAGCAGCAAGTGACGGCCGCTCCCTGCTTCAGCAGCTGTGTCTTGCGTCCTGCTACCTGCCAGATGCTAAAGCAAGAGACAGGAGCCTGCGGCAGGTGTTCTCTTGTCGGAGGTCGATGAGAAGTCAGGAACCACACTGGACTGAGTTAGGCCACAACAGAAAAAGTGCAGGGGCTCTGTGAACTCCTCTCTCTATCCGTCAGGTATTCATTGAGCACTGTGTGAAGAGTCCCGTATTAGACATGGAAAATACAAAACAGCGTATGCAGCATGTCCTCTGGGAGCTCACAAACCAATGGGCACACAGCGCCCAGTGCTAATGACCTGCACCCATGCCAGCACAGAAATTCAGAGGTAGAGAGGCCATTGTGGGGGTTAGCACCTGCTCCCCAGGGCCTCTGTCTCTGCAGAAACCCAGCTCAGCTGGCTGCTTGGCCATCAAGGGGGGGTTTTTGATTAAATTTGTTTTTCTTTTCCTTCCTTCCTTCCTTCCTTCCTTCCTTCCTTCCTTCCTTCCTTCCTTCCTTCCTTCCTTCCTTCCTTCCTTCCTCCTTCCCTCCCTTCCTTTCTTCCTTCTTTCCTTTCTCTTTCTCCTTTCTTTCTTTCTGTCTTTTCTTTTCTTTTTTCTTTTCTTTTCTTTTTTGCTCTTCTTACCCCAGCTGGAGTGCAATGGCACAATCTGGGCTCACTGCAACCACTGCCTCCAGCGGTCAGGTGATTATCCTGCCTCAGCCTCCCAAGCAGCTGGGATTATAGGCACCTGCCACCATGCCCAGCTAATTACTAGAGACAGGGTTTCACCAGGTTGGTCAGGCTGGTTTCGAACTCCTTACCTCAGGTAATCCACCCACCTCTGCCTCCCAAAGTGCTGGGATTATAGGCGTGAGCCATTGCACCCGGCCAAATTTGGTCCCAGTGTCCCTTCCTGGATTCAGTGTCCCTTCCTGGATTCACGTGACAGCATCCCCCTGCTTTGGGGAAATGGTGCCTGCCCTTTGCTATGGGTCTCTAGTGGGGCTGACCTAGTACCCTGATCTCCACTCTGACTCAGAGGTGAGCAGGCAAGGCTAGGAAATCCAGGTGCTCCGTTCCCCATTTGCCATTACTGGTGTGCAAGGTGAGCCAAGACCTGGACATCCTCTCCTGGGAGCACAAGGCTCTCTCTCTCTTCCCAGGGTCACTGGCTGGTCTTGACATGTGGTAATGCAGAGGAGGCCTCTCTGTGGTAGGAAATAATGAGCCAGCATTCAGATAGATGCCAAATTAAAAGATGGAGACAGAGAGGAACAAAGCCACAGAGACAGAGATCACTCCATGAGCCACGGGGCACAGCGTTGCTGGGACTTCCCTGTTAGGGACATCACTCTGAGTTGGGCATTGAGCCGTTTTGAGTTGGGTTTCTGACACTTGCATGTGATAGACCTCTGACTTGATATAACAGCTTGTGAAACACTCCACCCTCTCCTCCCTAATTAAAGACTTAGAAGTCCCGCAGTGAAGAAACGTGTTTCCTTTCTGGAGCCCATCATTTCTTAAACTACCTTGACAGAAAGTCATTTTCCTCACAACATGTGCAAACATTTTGATGAACAGGAGAAAGAGAGAGGAACCTCCATGCGGTGAAACGTTGAAGGGGTGGAGGTGATATTTGCAACACAAAGCCCCTCTGGTAATCGTGGCTTCGCAGTGGCTCCTTGAAGCCAGACATAGAGACTGTCTAGAGCAAACGTTCCTGTGCTGCTGCAGAACTGAGCTCCTGAGTAGGGAATTATGTGTCTACATGGGGCCATTTTCACAACACGACTTTTTTGAGTCACTTTCTGTTGTTTTATCTATAAAACTTCTGCCTGGGAGACAGGCCTGCTTTTTAAACCCAGGGTGGTTTTATCTGCTTAGCCTGTTTATTGCTTAATGCCAAGAAGGTTTTCTGAAGTCACAGCTGCCTTGAACCTCCAAGCAAAGGACTCAAAATGTCCACACTAGGTTGATTTTTTTTTCTCTTCTTAAAAAAAAATGGAAATGAAAGAACCAAATGTGTGTAAATTGAATTTTCTGATTCTAATGAGGCTTTTGAACCCCTGTAAATCATCCTTTTGTTTCTCTAGTTCCCACCCCTCCCCCCCAAAAATTCCTACATGGCGTTTGGGGATGAAAGAATATTATCCCACCAAAACAAAATCAGGTCTACAGTATGAGAGATGTGGAGGGTTGTAAGGAGCCATGGATTACAGTGGGGCCCGGGAAAGGGAGGTATCAGTGGCTCGAGATGTAGGGCAGCTTCTACCTTTCACCGGAGCCCTAAAGAAAAATCCTTGGACTTGGAATCTAAGCAGGAAATGGTGTGGGTCTGAGGTGACCACAATCTTTTGCAAACTCTTTGATGTCTGGGAACATGGTGTTTCCTGGTTGCAGATGCAGACAGCTCACTGGGAGCTTGTTGGGAGCAGAGATGGGTGGGGCAGAAGTCTGGCTGAGAAGGGTTACTGAGCCTTGGACGAGGAGAACAGACCAGGGACAGCAATGCCCCTGTCTGGACTCTGTTCAGGATAGGGGCCCCAGATGGAAGTTGGGTCAGAGTTCCTCGGGCTGTGAGAATTAGGCACCAACTCGAGCCACCCCAAGGAATGTGTTGGAATCACAAAGACACTTGTGTCTGGGGACCTGGGCACAGGGAACCATCAGCTCCAGGAAAAGCCGGAGTTAGGAGGTGTTTCTGGAGCCAAGCATCCCATATGCTCCTGTGGGTCACCAGAGGGCTTTTGTACCCACAGTTGCCTCTACTGGCAGTCCCCTGCCCCCTGCTCCTTCTAGGCCTGGCTTTGGAGACCTCCCCTCCTCAGACCAGCCTCCCCACTCTCTGCTCTCAGCCTGTCCTTGGGCTTTCTTTTTCTTGGTACTTGTCAGTCACCCCTGCTTCTTGGCCGTCTCCCCAAACTAAAATACCTGTGCGAGAAGTCTTGAATATCTTTCCACTGCTGCTACCTCATAGGCTGAAAGACTGTCACATGGTGGGAATAAATTAATATATATGTGAGTGGATCAATGAATGAATAAAAATTAAGGGCTGCTGGGTACAGTTGCTGAGAGTGTGTACTGCACAACTCCGAGGTCACCATTCTCAAAGGCAAGAATGGGAATGTTGATCCCAGCGTGCACAGTGTACAACCTACACTACTGGGCGCCAGTGGCCTGAGCTCCTTTATAAGGCCAGCTGGCTCACCACCCATCATGGCCACACTGGCTTCACCTTCTCCCTCTTGACCTCACTCCTAAAACCTCATTTTCTCTGTATATCATACTTCAAATACCCAAGGAAGTGAATCTGATAAATCTGGATAGTTGTCTTGCCTCAAGCCATGCCGTTGGTCACTCTGGGCAGCTTGGAATAATGGTCTTCACATGACATCCTCTAGCCTGATTATTTCTGGCTGGGGAGGGGACAAGGTTGCCTGTGGTGCCACCTGTGTGTGCAGCCTGCCTGGACCCACGCAGGTACTTCACATGTGATGTCTCATTTTGTCCCCACAACATCCAAACAAGGAGGCACTATTATTTTATTTTTTATTTATTTATTTATTTATTTATTTTTCAGATGGAGTTTTCCTCTTGTTACCCAGGCTGGAGTGCAATGGCGTGAGCCTGGCTCACTGCAACCTCTGCCTCCTGGGTTCAAGCAGTTCTTCCACCTCAGCCTCCCGGGTAGCTGGGATTACAGGCATATGCCACCACGCCCAGCTAATTTTGTATTTGTAGTAGAGACAGGGTTTTGCCATGTTGGTCAGGCTGGTCTTGAACTCCTGACCTCAGGTGATCCACACGCCTAGGCCTCCCAAAGTGCTGGGATTACAGGCGTGAGCTCACTGCACCTGGCCAGGCAGCACTATTATTATACCTACTTTACAGGTGAGGAAATGGGCTCAGAGATTGCTATCAGGCTGAGTTCAAACACTGCCAGAAGGCAATGGAACTGATTAATCTGAGCCCCAGTTTCCCCATCTGCAAAATGGGTACAAAAATATCTGTTTTAAAAGAGTTGGGAGGATGAAGCGGAGTGATGCAGATAACTGGACTGGACGCCTAGACTGCTGGCTGTTGTTGGTACTGATGTCTGTTGATGTGCTGTCCTTCCCTCCAGCTTGGAAGTGCTTGATGCCACTGTCTGCAGTGATGCTGGGGGTGGGAGGAGCTTGCATATGCTCTGGACACTAGATCGAAATAGAAAAAGTTGCTTTTTAGGGTTTGTGCTCCGAGGCTCGGTTGTCTGGGGCACGAGTGGTGGAAGGAGAAAGGAAAAGCACACTGGAATGCTTGCACACGTGCTCCTGCAAGGTTGCATCTGACTCTCAAGGGTGTTTTGTCACCTGATCTCCCAGTCACTCTGGGATGTGTGATGAGCCCGGTCCAAGGAGTGGGGAGCTCAAGGGCATGCCCACTGCCACTCAGCAGGTGACAGAGTGTGAGTGACCATCCCAAGTCAGGCAGTATTCCAGACAGAAACCAAGATGTGCTCACAGAGTGAGTGAATGAGTTCGTTCACTCATTCAGCACATATTCACTGAATATCAGCTACATATGGGACACGATTCTGGGCTCTATTCATGGTAGTGAACAAATCAGAGCAAAACACACACCCACATTTCCATGGCAGGAGAGACACAGTGAACAAATAAACATGTAACTATTGTATTTCAGGTGGTGGTGTTAAGATAAAAAGAAAACATGAGTTGCTTCTGGCAGATGGGTAAGGGAAGGCTTCAATGGTGAAATATTTGAGCAGAGACCCAGAGGAGGTGAAGGAGGTGAATATCAGCAACAGACTTCCAGGCAAATGGTACAGCAAAAGCTGAGGCTTTTGCAGAACCAAGGACTCAGCGGACGCTTCTTGCTTTATGCGTAAAAGTCCCTTAGTGTAGAATTGTCAGATAAAATACAGGATGAGAGGTTACATTTGCATTTCAGATAAATAAAATCTCATTCTTCGTATAAGCATGTCCCATGCAATTTGGGGGTATAGTTATTCTAAAACTTTGAGTCTTTGTTTATCTGAAATTCAAATTTAACTGGATATCCTATATTTTTATTTGCCAAATCTGGCAACTCAACTTAGTGGTTGGTTATCATGTGAACTGTGGAAATAAAAATCTCAGCCTGGTTTTACAAGGGCTGGCTGGGCAAAACAGGGGATCAGAATTGGGTCACCAAGTTTGAATGCTGGCTTTGTCATTTGTTAGTCATGTGTCTTGGCCAAGCCCTTTGACCCCTGTGCCTCCATATCTTCATCTGTGAAATGGGAGATACTGCATCTAATTTCAGGGTGATTTGAAGACTAGAGCTAATCTGCAAAGCTTGGGCATCAGATAGCAGTGCCATTCATGCTAACTCTTATTAGTTGTTGCATCATATGTAAGATGAGCTCACATCTGTTAATCTTCCCATACGATCTTTGCACATGAGTTGGGACTAATCTGTTATATTTAGAGTAATGGTTTACCAATGGGGAGGCAATAAAGATAAAACTTGAAGTAAAAGAAAGAATAAAAATTTTTAAATGAACAGAACACAGTGAAGGAGGTGAAAGAAGGAAGAAAAGAGCAGAGACAGAGAGAAGCATGCCGTGGGGTGGCGGGGAGTTCCCAGGACTCTGGGAGCCAGGAACCCAGTCTAATCCCAGCTCTGTGCTGATTCACTGCAAGACTTTGAGTCCAACAGTTTCTCTTTGGGTGTCAATTTCTCTATCCTCAACATGAAGGAATGGAACCACGTGTCTGTAGGACTTTTATTGTAACTGACTGGAAACTCAATACACAATGGCTTAAACTGAACAGTCCTGGCTGGGGCTGGCTTCAGGGATAGTGGGCTCCAGGGGCTCGCTGATGCTGTCAGTCTCCTGCCTCCTCTTGTTTTGCTGTCCTGTGGCTTCTCTCACAGGCAGGCTCTCCCTGAAGGGAGAGAAGATGACTGTCAGCAGCAGCCCCTGACCTAGCAACCCCAGAGGGAGGAGAGACCCCTTTTTCCCAGTAGTTCCAGCAAAAGTTCTAAAGTTGAATCTCATTGGCCATGACCTTCACCGAATCTATCACATGTGCTTCTCTGGTTGGCCAGGCTGGGTCATATGCCCTCTCTGAATTTTAGAGGAGAGAATATTCCAACCTGATATACAGGGACTGATGGTGAAGAAGGGGCTTTTCTACTGAGGAAAACAGAGGAAACCTTGGCAAGGCACAGTGGCTTACACCTATAATCCTAGCACTTTGGGAGGCCAAAGCCGGTGGATTGTTTGAGGCCAGGAGTGCAAGACCAGCCTGGCCAACATGGTGTAACCTTGTCTCTACTAAAAATACAAAAATTAGCAGGCGTGGTGGTGCACACCTGTAATCCCAGCTACACTGGAGGCTGAAGTGGAAGAATTACTGAATTAAGAGGAAGAAATTCTTCCTTGACCCTCACATTACATCTCTGTATTTATGTTACCTGGCTGGTGCCTGTCAGCTTTTGAGTGCTTGACTTCTGCAATAAAGGAGGAATTGAAGAGGGGCTCAGAGGTATGTTTCTCCAACACTGAGGTCTGGGCACTGGGAGGTCTGTACAGGCCTAAGACAAACCCTGCGCTTTGGTGTTCCTCAGCGTCTAAGCACTCAGGTCCTAGAACAAGATAGCCTGTGTCAGAATTCTGATTTTATCATTCACTCACCATCCATGTGGCTTCAGGCAGATTCCCTCAAGTATTTGAGCCTCAATTTCCTTATCTGTAAAATAGGGATAATAAAAATAATAATCATATGAGGTAGTTGGGAGAAGTAATGAGTTAATTTAAAAAGACACCTGGAATCACAGATATTGAAGTTTTTTTAAATTTGAAGCCCCAATTTGTCAGCTATAACTTCAGAAATCTAAAGTCTCGATCCTCAATATACAGCCTGAAGACCACAGCGTCCGAGCCCCTGGGAACTGGTTAGAAGTGTAGAATTTCAGCCCACTCAGACTGGCTGTGTGGGAATCTATGTTCTAACAGACCCCCAGGATTCACATGCACAGTTGGGTTGAAGAAGTGTTGCTTTAGGTTAAAACAAGGAAGAAAGGGGCTGCTCCCAGGTCACTAAACATGCACTGATGCTTAAAGGCCTGGGCTGTGTAGACAGATGTGGCTTTGGATCCCGGCTCCATTACAGATTGGCTGTCTGACTTTGGGCAAGTTACTCTCAGATCGTTGGTCCTCCTTCTCTGTAATCTGAGGAGCAGAACTAGCCTCTCCATGCATTGAGGAGATGCCGATGATGTGGGCTCAGGCAGTGCAGGCTTAGCAGGTGTCTCGCAGAACCAAGTGTTCCCAACGGTGACAGGCGGGCTGCTCCCTGTCACATTTTGAAAGGAGGAAAGGGCTACCTGTAAAGCTGAACCAAGGACAGTTAGTGCTCAAAACCAAACCAGACTTCCTCCAATCAAGGAAGAAATAACAGTCCTGACAATGATAAACCAAACCACGGCTTCCCCCTAGCTGGCTTCCAGATCCTAGAAATCCTGCATGCTATCAGCTTTCTCTAGAGTGCGTGTGTCTGTCTGTGTTTTCCATTTGGAACTGCGGCCACTGCCATGCGTACTTGAGACTTACAGAAGGTTAGTCTCTTATTCTGTTGCTTTTAAAGTTGTGCAAAGAAAATCTCAGAGTGGGCAAGCGCGAGGAGTCCAAGTCTCCCATGCAATGAGAGATCTGCATGGGAGACACAATTTCACTACAGGTGTGCTCTAATAATTTCCTCTGCAGGGTCCACCTCTCTTCACACAAGGATTTTCGAGCCTGCGCATGAGGCTGCAGTAGGCTCTCTATTCCTTGCTGGGGTTGGAGGTCCAGATCATCCTGCCTTAGCCAGGTGGCGTGGACAGACAGAGCAGCCCACTGGCTTCCTTGGCTGTGCTGTGTGCCCCCAGGGCGCCCCTGGGCCTGCTGAGCTTCCTCTAGGGCAGATGGTGGAAGAGTTCTGCAGATGAAGATGAGGTCCCCACCTCACCGAACAATGTGTGTGTCAGCAGAATTCTTTTCTTCTTTTTACTGCCTTGGAGAGACATGCTGACTTGGTCAAAATCTCTTCGGCAAGATGTGACTGATGATTTAGGAAATGAAAACTCCTGGTCCAGCGCGGGGAGGCCAGCAGGCGAGGGGAGCGGACACTGGGCCAGGGCCACCCGACACAATAACACCCCTCCCAATTCCAGGCTGTCTTTCATCTAGGCAAAGGCGGCCCCAGGTGTGGAGCAGACTGGGGCAGATCGGATTACCGTCCTGGAGCCCAGTGCTGGGTGCCCTGGCCAGGGGAACCACAACTGGGGGTGTGTGGGTGGGGGGCTAGCTGCTGGGGAAATGAGATAGGCCCCAGGGAAGTCCCTACGCCCTGGCTGGCCTGCGGTGGGGCTGGGCACAATGTGAAGATTGGGGATCGGAATGCAGGGATGACCCTTTCATCTCGAATGTCACCTCCCGTTTCACTCCCTCTTTTGCTCCGGTACTTTTGCTCTCACTCTCAGAGTCAGGATACATTTGCTTTTCTCTACTGAGCCAAAAAGCAGATCATCATGAAAAGTTTTGTTGTTATTTTGTAACTTAGGAGAATTTCCTATTACCATATTTTCCTTTTCATCCAGATGGTAACATAATAATATTTATCAAGGGTTTTCTCTGTGCCCCAGGCACTGTGCGAAGCCCTTTCCATGAATTAACTTCTGAAACCTCACAGCGATCCCAGAAGACAGGCGCTACCTGTCCTGCCATTTTACAGATGGGGAACTGAAGTGTAGAGAGGTTAAGTCCCTTGCCCATGGTGCACAGTTGGAAGAGGCAGAGGTGGGGTGCGAATGGGGGTGGGCGGGCTCCAGGGCCCAGGCTGCCCCCTCCACACAAGACTTGACCTCGGCAATCTCAAAGCTTTTCCTGGTGATGACCTCAGTTCCCAGACTGGCATCGGATGCACTCCCAGCTGGATATTTCTTGCTTTCTCGTTTTCATTCATTCATTCATTCAGCATTCACTGAGGGCCTGGTGCAGTCTTGGGGATGACTCTGGGGGAGGAAACAGGGAAAAGAAAGACCCACCCCTCCCCCAGCATGGATCACAGGAAAGATAAGGCTAAATGGGGGGTTGTGGGAGTTCAGAGGAAACCTTATCTCTCGAGGCCTTGGATATGAAGGGCATGTTGTCTCTTCATCTTGCATAAGAAAAGATGGCGTCTCAGAGGTAGGGTTGCTGGGGTGAGGGATCTGGGAGACATCTATGCTTGGTGCCTGCACCAGCGCCTGCAGGGTCAGCCCTCTGCCAGCTGGTTTCTTTAGGTATAGGCTGTGCTTATTACTATTCATTCAACAGGTACTAATTGAGCACTTGCTGTGTGCCAGGCTCAGAAAAGGCTCAGGTGAGATGCACCAAGAAGGGTAAACTAGAATCCTGGCTTCGACATGACAGATCAGTTGTTTCATATGTAAATTGCAGCACCAAGACCTGCTTCCCCTGCCCCCAGCCTCACCTGCTTGTGAAGATCCCTCCAAAAGATTAGAGTGTAGATAAAGAGCAGAGACTGCTGCTGCAGAGCAGGGCTGCTCTGGCTCCTTATTATTTCAGACTGTGGAAGAAAGTGACCTCCTTTCTCTCCGCTGGCACTGGAGGTGGCATAGCCTGCCCCTGGCAAGCCAGTGCTGGAGAGCGGGGGCAGGGCTGAGGACAGGCCTGGTTTCTGTTCCCTGCTCTGCAGGGCTCAAGTACTTGCTTTTCCTTCCCCTGGGATGCCTTTCCCTGGAAAAGCCTGTCTCTTGTCTTTCAGGACTCAGGTCAGTGGCGTCTCCTCCAAAAGCACCCCTCCCCACCCTCCACCACCTCACCCTGTTTATCTGCCCCCCTCCCCACCCTCCACCACCTCACCGTGTTTATCTGCCCCCTTCCATCCACACTGCCTGTCACTTATCACAGGCTAACGTGACCCAGGTTCTCCAGTTGCACTCTCAGATGGACCCTGGATGACTGTGGCACTCCTGCAATTTCCCCGGTGGCCCTGGGGTAGGATTCCTGCACGCCATGATGCCCACCCTTCCTTCTCCCTCCTGTGTGTCCTCCTCTGCTTGGCTTCTGAATCATTCCCAGAGGGAGTGATGGACAAGACCTGCCTCCCCTCCAGTCCCCGAATCTTATTTAAGCCTCTTGCTTTGCTTCCCGAACCTGGAGGCTGGCTTCCTGATGGAGGCTGCCATGTGGCCACGTTCGCTCATTGCCGGGTCTTCCTGCCCGGCATTGTGCTTGGCTCCGGGACTGGCCACATAATATCTGGGCCAGGTGCAAAATAAATACAGGGCAGGGGGGACTTTGTTCACAGGTGATTCAGAACTGCATATGGTGACCGTAGAGCAGGAAACTAAGTGAGGACCCTTGAGAGTGGGGGGCCCTGTACGGCTGTCCAGGTTGCAGGCCCCACAGCTCCCCTGCCTGATATCCTGTGCTCCACGTTTGTCTGTTGAAGGAAGGAGTGAATGGATGAAGAGCAGATGGCGGGGGTGGTTGGAGGGCCTTGACTGGTGGGTAGGCAGAGGCCCCTCCCTGGCATGGGGGCTCACGACCTGTTCCAGCTCACAGCCTGGGGTCTGTGTGTAAATGGCCAGGACCTGCAGGCTGGCATAGGGGCTCAGAACCTGTTCCACCTCACAGACTGGGGCCTGTGTGTAAATGGCCGGGACCTACCTGCAGGCTGGCATTTTTCTGCTTCTTGCCTGGCCTCTGGCCTCTTCTTTCTCCACCCATGTGGCCCCCCAGGCTGCCATCTTGTCCAAAAGCCCCCAAGGGAGACCCAGAGGGCCACTTGGCCAAACTACTTCTCCAGAAAACTGTAGAAGACCATAATTCTCTTCCCCAGCTCTCCTGCTCCAGGGAGGACAGCCCCAGGTGAGGCTTAGCCAGAGCCCCTCCCAGACAAAACCCCCTTCCCCAACCTCAGCCCTTCCCTGTTCATCCCAACGGCCCTCTGGGGAACCCCTCTCTCACCCAGCCCCAGGAGGGGAAGGAGACAGGGATGAACTTTTACCCCAATGCCCTCATTGCCACTCTGGGTGCAGTAATTCCCTTGAGATCCCACACTGGCAGGTCCCACTCAGGACCGGTGCGTTCTGAGTGGTCTGGGGACCCCCTGTGACCCCGTGCATGGCTCGGTATTGATTGTAGGATGAGTGGATGAGGAGAGGCAGGAGAGGAGGCTGGTGCGGAGGTCTCAGGCACAGACCCTTGGAGGGGAAGAGGATGCACTGTCAGGGGGAGGCTGATGGGAAGCCTCCGTGGTGGGGCTGGGGTGCCTGGTCTCAGGCTGAGGGGTGGCTGGAAAGATACCGGGCCCCAAAGAGGAGGAGGTGGGGAAGAACCCCGCAGCTCACACGAAGTTCACTTATTCACTCAACAACTCCTGATTGCGCAGCCACTGTGGCTACGCGGCTCTGGGTTCAAGGCTGGCCGGTACAAGAGCCGGGCCCCAGGGCACTAGATGTCTAGTGGGCGTGAGAAAGCAATAAAGGCGGCACGGGGTAACTCAAACAGTAATTCCAGGCAGCAAGAGAAAGGACAGGAAATAACTCAAATGTGCGTGGGGTGAGGCGAGGAAGCGACCTGAGCTTGGCAGGTCTTGGAGGTCTCTGGGAGGAGAAAGCGGCGCCCGCTGCGGGAGGCGGGGCTGGGGGTGGTAATCGGGGAGAGGTCCAGGCCCAAGGACTGGCGAGCGCAGAGACTAGCTGGCAACCGGCTCAGGAAGGCGCGGAGGGGCCAGCGTGCCCAGCTTAAAAGGAGACCGAGACAGAGCGGCAAGACCGGCTCAAGGGTCTCGCTTCCAGGAAGCCTTCTATTTCCGCACCACCTCCGGGCTCCCCCGACTTTTCCCACCGCAGTCCGCAGCCCCCAGTCCAGCTCCAGCAGCCTTCCTGGTGCGGACCGCGAGTGCCGAGAAGGCAGGGCCGGCTCGGATTCCTCCCGCCTCAACCCAGCGAAGTCCCGCCAGGCTCTGGGCACCCCGTGGGCAGTCGGTAAACATTTGTCGAGCGCTCTAGAGGGAATGAATGAACCCATTGGGCACAGCTAGGGGGAGGGCGGGGCCGAGGGCAGGTGGGAGGCCGCCGGCGCGGGAGGGGCCCCTGGAAGCCCGTCCTTCTCCTCCTCCTCCTCCTCCGCCCAGGCCCCAGCGCGTACCACTCTGGGGCTTCCGAGGCGGCCTCTCGTGCGATCCAGGGCGCCCAGGGCTTGGGAGAGTGTCCTGGGGACCCTGCTCTCCTCGCCAGAGATTGGAAGAGGGTGGGTCGCCGCCGCCCGAGGGCGAGAGAGCGACAGGAGCGGGAAGAAGGAGCGCTCGCCCTCCCGCCCGCCTCCTCGCTGCCTCCCTGGCGCTCGCTCTCTGGACTCGTAGGTTTGCTGGCTGCTCCTCCCACCCGAGCCCCCCTCCTCACTCTCCTCCTCGCTCGCCGGGACTGCTTTCCAAGCCCTGCGGTGCGCCCGGGCGAGTGCGGGACGAGGGGCCCGGGGCCAGCACCGAGCAGGGGGCGGGGGTCCCGGCAGAGCGCGGCCGGCCGGGGAGGGGCCATGTCTGGCGCGGGCGCAGCGGGGCACGTCTGCTGCAAGTGACCGAGCGGCGCAGACGGCCGCCTGCCCCCTCTGGCACCTGGGGCGGTGCGGGCCCAGAGCCCGGAGCCCGGGTCGCGCGTAGAGCCGGCGCGATGCACGTGCGCTCACTGCGCGCCGCGGCGCCGCACAGCTTCATGGCGCTCTGGGCACCCCTGTTCCTGCTGCGCTCCGCCCTGGCCGACTTCAGCCTGGACAACGAGGTGCACTCGAGCTTCATCCACCGGCGCCTCCGCAGCCAAGAGCGGCGGGAGATGCAGCGCGAGATCCTCTCCATCTTGGGCTTGCCCCACCGCCCGCGCCCGCACCTCCAGGGCAAGCACAACTCGGCGCCCATGTTCATGCTGGACCTGTACAACGCCATGGCGGTGGAGGAGGGCAGTGGGCCGGGCCGGGGCTTCTCCTACCCCTACAAGGCCGTCTTCAGCACCCAGGGCCCCCCGCTGGCCAGCCTGCAAGATAGCCACTTCCTCACCGACGCCGACATGGTCATGAGCTTCGTCAACCTCGGTGAGTAAGGCAGGCGCGGATACGCGTCTCTGTTCGGGTCACTTTGGGACGGGGAGGGAGGGAGCCGCTTCTTCCATACAGCCCGCCCAGCTTTCTGCTCTTGGCTGAAATCGCAGTGCCGGCGCGAGGATCTCCCACCCACGGCCCTATGGCTCCCAAGCTGTATGCGCCCCCAGGTCGGGCGCGCTGGGCTCTGCGGGCCTTTGGGGGTTACTGGGAAGGAGGGACCCTCCGAAACCCCCTCCATGTTACTACGCTGGCTGCATTTCTGGGGCTCCAGGCGCCTGCCGGGCCGTGGCTCATTTCAAAGCGCGGGGCTCGGTCATGTGAGCTGCCCCGGCTGGCGCAGGCCGCGCTACCTGAATGTAAAGGGCCCTTCCCGGCGAGGCTGCCTTCCCGCCCTTCCTGGGCCCCCTCAGCCCTGCCTGGCCCTGGCATCGCGGGCGTCGCACTCCCTTCCCCGCCCTGACAAGCCCTACCTGTCCCCTCGCAGTTAGCCCGCCTTAGCGTGCCGCGCGCTCCGAGCGCCTTGGGGCCCCTCTCCGGGCCGCCGGACGCCCTGTTCTCTCTCAGCTGGAGCTGGGGAAGAAACGCTGCCACTGCTAGTTTTCTTTCTTTTTTTGAGACGGAGTTTCGTTCTTGTTGCCCAGGCTGGAGTGCAATGGTGCGATCTCGGTTCACTGTAACCTCCGCCTCCCGGGTTCAAGCGATTCTCCTGCCTCAGCCTCCCGACAGGCATGGGTCAACACGCCCGGCTGATTTTGTATTTTTAGTAGAGATGGGGTTTCACCATGTTGGTCAGGCTGGTCTCGAACTCCCGACCTCCCAAAGTGCTGGGATTACAGGCATGAGCCACGCCTCTAGTTTTCTATTTTAGATATTTAATAATAGGTCCCGGGCCGGCAGAATCCATTTTCAGCATTTATCACGTGTGGCGCTCAAACCACAGGTTTTGGAGATTGAGTGGCGCGGGATCTCTGAGCAGACGCCGCGGGGGCGGCTGTGGGTCCCGGTTTCCGACTGAAGCTGTGACGACCCCAGGGACGCGAGGCTAGGGCTGTGGCGAGGGCCTGAGAACTCCCCCTCCATCTGTGCGCGCACATTCTCCAGACTTGCTCAAACTAACCCCCGGCAGCGCGCTGCGGGACTGATGATCAAATATTTGGTTTCCGAGATAACACGCCCCGATAGCGCTGTTTCCTGAGCCGCTTTCATTCTACTTGTGTAACTTGCTGCGAAAACCCGAACCAAGTCAAGACAGCAAACTCACGCCCACGGGCCGTGTGTCAACATGGAAATAATGATACTGAAGCCCCACGCTGGGCACCTGGGGCGTGGACTGGGGGCGCGGGGAAGTGCTGATCCACCTTCTGATAAGGTCCCTGGAGTTCCTGGGAGGCCATTGTCTGTATTTAATAATGACCAAATTCAACTAGTGACCCAAGCTTCAGCGAGCGAGGGGTGGGAGCTTTAGATGCCAAAATACCTTCAAGAAAGTTTAAATTCTACTAAGCAGCCAGTTAAGAGGGAAGCAGCAACATATGACCTGATACAGAACAATCTCCAAGATGTATGAGGTGGAAAGCAGCAAGGTGCAGATGAGTGGGCTGCATGTGTGCTTGTATATCATCGTGTCGTCCTGGAGGAAGACACCAGGAACCGCAGATTTTACTGGAGAGGTAGGGGGTGGGGGGCACAGCTGGGGCTTAAAGAGTGGGAGCTGGGCTCTGATTTTTCATTGTCTGCACTTCTTTGTGATTTTTTTTCTTTTAAACAACGTGTATTTATTACCTATACCAAAAACTTAAGGAAAATTCCAAATACATACACATAAATAATAAATGCAGAGCTCTGTCACCCTCCTGAAGCCTGGGGTTAGCCAGGGCCCTTTCTCTGGTGGGGGATTTATGGCATCTCCTGTTCTGTTGGGTACCCTGTACTCCCACTGAATGTGCAGGTCCCAGCAGCTGCCTTCAGAGCTTGGCTGGGGTCATTAAAAAAGGTATTTGTAATCTCTGGCTTCTGTAGAAGGCCCTGCAAATCAAGAACAACCCCCCCCCCCCCGCCCCACCCGACCCCGTTGCTTATGGGCCAGCAGTGTGCCTAGACCCAGAGGCTCCCTCTCCCCCAGAGAAAGCCCAGGTTGCTTGAAGTGTGCCTCTGGGAAATCTGGTGTGGGTTATTTGCTCCCCCCATGGCGGCAGGAGCAAGCTGGGACGTGTTTGGGAAGGCCACAGCTGGGTGGTTTTTCTCCTCTGGCTGTATACACACCTTTCAATCCATTTCTTTCATCTTGAAAGGACAAAGACCGGCTTGTCTGAGCCTCTTAATCAGTCAGGCTGGCTTTGGGCTTTGTGGGACCCTGACTTTCTCAGGTCTAGCTTTCTGGAACATCACTCCAAATTAGATGGCAGAGTGGCTTTTAACAGAGCGTATTGACCTTGTTTTCTTTCTCTCTCTGTCCCTAAACTCGAGGTCATTAGTTAGGTGAAGACCTGGACTGCAGTTTGGTGAGATGCTTCCTGTAGATGCTTCTAATGTTGGCCTTTAATTTCTGCTAAGCAGTAGCACAGCAATAAATTGCCTGTCCCTTCTGTTCTGTTGTAGTAGCTTGGAATTTCTCCATAGGAGGGACTTGGGGGTGGCAGTAGGGTTGGAGGGGGTTGGGGGAGGTGTAGGAGACTTGTCTGGATGCTGAGTTTGCTGAGAAGGAACACTGCTATACTGTTTTTCCTTGGATTGCAATCATGTTGCTCTGTAGTATTTGAAGTTTTCTAAAGGCAAGTTTATTCTCACACTTTACATAAGAGGGAGAAAATGTCACTTGCACATATCAAGCTATTACTTATTATTGTGGTGGGATGGGGGGGCATGGGCGAGGATCTCAGCAGCCTTTGCTGCCGCTTCCCCCTGCACTGCATACCTCTGCTGTGTTGTAGGGAGGTGGGCCTATGAGCACGGGGGACCCCTGCCTGAATTCTGAAGGCTTTTGCAGACCTGGTGCGTTTATGCTTCCTTCTGTCTGCCGCCAAACTGGTTTTTGTTCCTATAAGTCGTTCTTGGAATTCAAGTTTTTTGCCAGGCTGAGCGGGATCTAAACTAGAGGGGAAGCTAAGGGGAATTTACGACAAAACCAGGTGGTGGGAATGAGGACTAAAGGCTTCACCGTGTGACAAAGCCCAGCCTGTGCCGTGAAGCCCCGTGCAACGTGAGCTGAGCGGCCAAGTGAGACTCCCATCTTCCCAACCTGGGCCCCTTAAGTTCAATGGCAACATTTGTAAACTGGTTTGGATTAACAACCCCGATTCCTCTGTGTAGACTTAATTTTGGAATTCGAAACAGCCACCCTCTCTTAAATAATCCCCAGGCCATGGTGATTCTGCAGACTCAATCTAGCCATAGCCCATCACCATTCTTTCTGTGGGAAGCTCTGTTAGAAATCTTCTAAAGTAGCTGGCTGGCACTAGGGGAGTGGAAGTCATCATGTGTATCTCTGGTCCAGGTAATGAAGGCATGAAATTTGTTGAATCTTTGATGCTAAATTTAAAAAAAGAGAAAGTTGGAAACCTATCATTATTGGAGTCAGCATATAAAAGTGGCTTTTGTTAATGTAGCTGAAGAGTAGGGAGAGGGCCGTGCAGTTGGATTTTTGTTTTATGCCATCTGGCTGTCCTTTTTGTTGACAAGTGTTTGGCATTAAGGCCTCTCCCACTGCCCCTCAAGAGCAGGCTCGACCACTGTAGAGTATTAGAAAAAGATTCTGTTACAGTTTAAAAATTTCCTTCAGGGAGTGCTTCGCAAAGGGGAGCATGGACTGCAGGCATTTGCAGCTGTAACCTGGCTTGTGTTAAAATTTGGAAGGGGCTGTTCCACATTCCAGCACTTGGAGCGCCGGCCTTCACTGGTGAGCAGCCAGAGGTTAATATAGATGTCACACAGCTCCCCCCTTCTTTCTTTCTTTCTGCAGAGCGCCTTTGCTATAGGAGTGCACCAACAGCTGTGTTTTTCGTAACCCTTTCAAAATCACTTCTTTTAAACCTCATTTTCCTGCTTATATAAATCAAAGATTTTCCTCCACTTTTCCCAAGCATGGATGTGACCCGGCTTTGAACTTGTTCCATCTTCTATGTATTTTCCTTCTGGAATCAAGGCAGGGTAAGGCTGAGCCCTCAATGCCAGCTTGGGTGGCTATTTTTGGGGTTTGTTCAGGGGTTGTCATTCAGTTGTGGAGCAGTCCCCATGGAAGGGGTAAGAAACATGGCCCAGTTGCAAATCAGTTTCAGGGCAGGAAGGGGGATGATTCTCTAAATGCGCAGAGAAAAGAAACCACTTTTGAGATGCAGCCCTCTCAAGCTACAGTTTGGGGCTTTACCACGGCGTCGTAGGCTATCAAGCCTTTGCCGAGATAAACACAGCTGGTGCACGATCCCCTGACCACCGGAATGCCTGCGATGTGAGCGAATATCACATGTCCGCTGAACTCAGAGACAAGTGATGACTTCATTCCAGGGAGAGTCCCATCTAAGTTGATTGATCACTCCTATCGCTTTAATATCTCCCTCCTATTCGGTAAGGTCATATTTGGCCCATTGCAGGAATCAGCGTGTCCTAAGTCTCGTCTCCACCCTTCCTCGCCTGCCCATCCATGTAACCGGCTGAATATTTTGAACGGGAAGCCCTTTGCACCAAGCTTCTGGCCACCTTCATTCTTTCACGCTGACTCTTCAGTCCTAGCTGGGGGTCTGTCGGCACACTGGTTTCTTGGCATGCTGCTGCAAGGCTTCGCCTTAATGCACTCTGGCGCTGTCACCGGGGTTAGGGCACAGGCAGGGATGTGTGGGACCTGTCATGATATTGTCAGAAGGATTGTGCGGATTAGCCTTTACAGCACAGTGGTGGGCGAGCACTGCAGCTGTGTACACTTATTATACAAGATTTAAGTCCCACTGGTAAAATCAATATATTGAATTGCACAACCCTCTGCTTTTAATTAGTTTAAATCAAATGCGCCGGTGCCATTTTGCCTCCTCTCGCCTTCATGGGGTGAGGAAATACCAATATTTACATAGAAACTGTTAATTTGTGGTGAAAATGATAACACATTTGGCTTTACACACTCAAATTGCTCCAACTTGATGGAACCCAGATCAACGTGGAGTGGAGCTGAGGAGGTGATGTCACCAGGAGTGGGGAGGAGACACCCGTGATGTCTGCTGCTTGAACCCTGGATTTGAGGTGCAGGTGGGCATGTGCATAGAGGCAGTGCCTGGGGACGCTGGTCCTTCAAGAAGCGAGCTGATTCTTTCTACTGCAGGTCAGAAATAGTGAGATTTACCCACATCATCTAAAATCCTTTCTCGGAAGCATTCTTACCAAATTGTGAAGTGGGAACTTGCTCTCGGGTCATTTTGAGCCTGTTCTCCCAGCATGCAAGGGTCCTTTGTACTGGGCAGCTCAAGGCACGGTGCTTTATTTATTCCAGAGCTTCACAGGCTTTTCTTTCCAATCCCTGAAACAGTTTATAGAGGAAGGGGGGTTTGTTCACTGCAAATGATCCCATGTACGACCAGGGCTATTATGCAAGCCATTTGGTATTAGCTGTGTGTTCAAGCTGGGAATGAATTCTGGATTTTGCAGCAAATGGCATCTGACAAATAATATTTGACAAAAAATGTGAGTTAGTAATTCATAATATGGAACAGATAG
The DNA here is from genome assembly GCA_963573385.1 of Cacajao melanocephalus. Classification (NCBI taxonomy): domain Eukaryota; kingdom Metazoa; phylum Chordata; class Mammalia; order Primates; family Pitheciidae; genus Cacajao; species Cacajao melanocephalus. The sequence continues at coordinate 56,054 of CAUYLG010012683.1, read as the reverse complement.
TTCATTTAAGCTTCCCGGCAAAATCTGTTCAAACCCAAACTGAAATGGCAATGCCAGGGAATACCAGGGCCGCTGTTGCGTATTTTTTTACTCTCCAAAGTAGAGTGTTTATGATTTGGGGGGATATTCAAGTGCATGAAGTTTGACACTTACTTATGCGAAACTCGGGGTGGCATGTGCAATACCGCCCTTTCAACATTTGTGTCGGAAGGCGTTGTGGGGAGCCGCGCAAAGCCTGTGCTGATCCGCGTGGAGTGGATTGAATTAATGACAACTCGGAGAGCACAGCTTTAGGGTAATTGCTTTATTGTTTTGGAGCCAGGGTGCTTATAATCCGGTTCCTGTGCAAACATGTTGAACGTGTGTTAATGCATTTCCAAACCAGAGCCTCTCACACAACCCTGCTTTTCATTAATTGATGTCGGTAGCATGGTACAGTATTTCAAAGGGCTGGCCAAGTATAAACTGTGTTTCCAATTTCCTTCCTTTCCTGTGTTTGGAATGCCAATGTTAATTTGTTCCCAGGCAGGAGCGGGGGCTGCCAACCGCGGCTTTCTATAAAGGGCTTCACAGTGAAGGCTTCCAGCCCTCACTGATGCTTGGGGTTGCCTGGCCAAGTCTCCTGACACTTTGCAGCTAATTCTGGGTGATATATGGAGTGGGGGGTTGGGGGCTTCACGGCCGTGTAACGGAAGTTCTCGGTGACAGCAGTGGGTGTGACTTGGCAAGAGAGATTGGAACAGCATCCACAGTGATTTTCCTTAGACCCAGCCTAAACCCATGTGTCTGTTTCCACTGTGACTGCATATTAGCTGTGTGACCTTGGGCGAGTTACCTCACATCTCTGCATTTGTGTCCTCATTTTATAAAGCCTACAATAGAATCTCTTCCTCAACAGATTCTAAAGAAATAGAAACCACATCACCATGTGCAGAGGCCATCACCTGGTAGGTATAGTAGGTGTACAATAAATGTAGCCCTTGTTATTGTGTTGGCCAGATGAAGATTTATGTCGATATATTAGTACAAATTTCAGTTTTTCAGTACTTAATCTTAAAATACTGAGATTAAACCACCCACGTTATTTTAAATGTCAAGAAAATGGTCCCCAAAGTTATGAATATGCGTGTGACTTCCTCTTTCAGAGATCACTGAAATTTGAATGAATGCACCAAACTTATTCGAGGATGAATAGTCTAATGCTGAATCTTTCTCCCAATTTTAGCATCTATGGTTATTTAATGATTTTACTACTTGGGAAACTGAAACTCAGTGAAAGGGTTTGCTGGAACTCTCTGTAGTGCCTTTGCAACTTTGAATCAAAAATTGATTTTAAGGCTGGGCGCAGTGGCTCACGCCTGTAATCGTAGCACTTTGGGAGGCCAAGGCAGGTGGATTGCCTGAGCTCAGGAGTTTGAGACCACCCTAGGCAGCATGGTAAAATCCCATCCCTATTAAAATACAAAAAAAAAAAAAAAAAAAAAAAAAATTAGACGTAGTGGCGTACATCTGTAGACCCAGCTACTCAGGAGGCTGAGACGGGAGAATTGCTTGAACCCAGGTGGTGGAGGTTGCAGTGAGCTGAGATGGTGCCACTGCACTCCAGCCTGGGTGACATAGCGAGACTCCATTTAAAAACAAAATCGATTTCAAAATGAAATGCTTAATTAAAAAAATTGCATTACTGAAGTATTTCTTCCCACCCCTTTCTGGAAGACGGTCAGAGTACAAATTGTCTTTCCCATCAAGGAAATGACAAGCCCAAAGCGTTCATTAACAGAACTGCACAACTTCCTCACTTTTTATTGGAGCAGGTGCAAGGCTGCCCATGGTTCCCGCAGCTGGGGTAAGGCTGCAACAACAAAGCCCTGTGTGGACTCAGCATGTTTAGAAGTCTCTGGAGACCAGAGGACGAAAGAGAATGTCTCCAGGGCCAGATACCAAGGGGGGCCTTTCTCACTCAAGACTTTCCATAGTCTTGAGTGAGAAATTCCCTTCAGCTCTTTCTACACTGTTTGAAAACTCCGACTTACCGAGTATTAGGTTTCCCTGCATCTCTGGGGTCACGGGTTCTACCACATCTTTATCTCCCTGGAGTAGCTTTCAAGTTTCAATCTTTTGTTGCCTGGCTTAATTAAATTTGGCCATGAATAAAAACTTGCACTGTTTCCAAAATCGAGGACTTGTGTGTTTCTAAGCATTGAGTTTAGGCCTGCCCCGTCTTGTGCTTCCAGCCTTTCTTCTGCTTTCATGAAGTTTGGACTACATGAACAAAAAGTAAAAAACAAAAAAGAAAAAAAAAAAGCTAAGGTTTTAGCATGACAGTTGGCATATAATGGTCCAAGCACTCATCCGCCCGGCAACTTCACGCATACACAAAGGCAAGCGAGTTTTTTTGTGGCTTGTGTTTTGGCCTTCAATAAAGGGCACTGCTTCTGATGTTTTTTTCAGACAGCCTAATTCTCCTGCCCACGCATGGCCTTGCAGAATTCTCGTGGTGTAGAAGGTGCTCAGATATTGGTTGTTTCTGTGCACAAATGGCTTGAAGACATTCTAAGCAGACTCTTCTAAGTGCTTTTGATCTCAAATTCCCACTGCTAAATTTTCGGGTACATACCCTAAATTACTTAGTAATGAGTTAGTATAACTTATTAGTAATGAGTTGTATAACCACTACAGGGTAGTTAGGATAGCTTGTACTTCATAAAACATAGACAAAAATAGAAATTTAAGTAGGAGACACTAAAGTTAAAAGCAATACAAAGTTTTGGTGTTTGTTAATGCAAATTTTAACCAATGAACCATTTTAATTTTAATTAAAATCAAACTGGAGGAGATGGTGTGGAGACTACTAAAACACAATTTTAATTAACAATATACATTTAATTATGCTCTCACTAAAACTGGCAGTGCAATGGACTGTTCATTGATGTTTTCAAAATCATGATTTAACAGTTTGAGATCACTGATCTAAAGGTCTGGGCCCAAATTTTGATGGCCCTTCATCTGGTCAGTATACATGAAGTTACTGTGCGTGAAGAAACTCACAGTCTTGGTAGGTTAGAAATCCCAGAAGTTTGTTTTCCATTTGTATCAAGTTATAGCTCTATCGTGGGTTCAGGGTGGGGGTGTGGAGTTTGGCACATTGGTGGCAGTGGGGTCCCTGGGGGAGGCTTAGGTCCTCAGAATGTCATGAATAAGGTGCCAGAAGGAAAGACAATGTGAACCATGCACTGGCTTTTAACATTTCTAGCTGGAAGTGCCTTTCTAACTTCAGAAATTTCTGTTTTTGTCTATGTTTAATGACGTGCAAACTGTCCTAATTATCCTGTCGTAGTTACATAACTTATTTCTATTTAGGGTATATAGTCCCAAATTCACTCTTCTACCTGAAAGAGCTTCTGCTCACATTTCATTGGTCAAAGTGAGCCACGTGGGCAAGCCTGACCCAAGGTGGGCAGGAGACAATGATGCCACCGCAAAGAGCCAGAGAGTGGCTGGGAAATGGCACACGTGACACCACACTCTCATGGCTGAAGCATCTCTCACAAGATTCAAAGACAGAAATGCGAGGAGTAAGTTGTGCAGTGCATTGCTGAAACCAGATCTTCATTTTTCAGTCCCATCTGTCAATTATGCAGGTATTTTTGTTGAAGCTCAGCTAGTGCACTCTCAGGATTGTCAGTTGGATGCTTAACCACTACAATTGCAATCTATCTTTCCCTGCCTCCCAATGGATTCTTCTTGCATTCTCCCCAGGGCTTGCGCTCCATTTTGGAGACTGATGTTCTGGAAGCTTCCATCTCACTGAAGTGCTCAATTGGTTCAACAAGAATAACATCTCTTTCCGTTCCCACTTGTAAAATGACGTCCCTGTTTATGACTTGTCTTTCAGCAAAGGCAAGCCTCAGCTTTAGTCCAGTTTACTACCCAGAGAATTAAGGAGTGTTACTGTGCTCCTGGCTAATGAGGTGACTGCTGGTGTTTCCCTGGAAGGTGCAGGTTATCACTCCGCCATGAAATCTTGTCCACAGTGGAAGAGCTGCTTGCTTTATCTCCTGGGCCTTAGAAACTCCCTCCCTTCCTCCCTCCCTCCCTCCCTCCCTTCCTTCCTTCCTCTTTCTTTTGACAGCATCTTACTCAGTCCTCCAGGCTGGAGTGCAGTAGCATGATTTCCGCTCACTGCAACCTCCACCTCCCGGGTTCATGCGATTCTTGTGCCTTAGCCTCCTGAGTAGCTGGGATTACAGGCTCCCACCACCATGCCTAGCTAATTTTTTTTTTTTTTTTTTTTTTGAGACGGAGTCTTGCTCTGTCGCCAGGCTGGAGTGCAGTGGCATAATCTCAGCTCACTGCAAACTCCGCCTCCTGGGTTCAAGTGATTCTTCCGCCTCAGCCTCCCGAGTAGCTGGGACCACAGGCACGTGCCACCATGCCCGGCTAATTTTTGTATTTTTAGTAGAGACGGGGTTTCACCATGTTGGCCAGGATGGCCTTGATCTCTTGACCTCGTGATCTGCCCGCCTCGGCCTCCCAAAGTGCTGGGATTACAGGCGTGAGCTACCGCGCCCAGCCTAATTTTTGTATTTTTAATAGAGACAGGGCTTCACCTTGTTGGCCAGGCTCGTCTCAAACTCCTGACCTCAAGTGATCCACCTGCCTGGCCCCTTAGAGACATTTCTTAGTGCAGCCAGGATCTTGCATGGCTGAATCTAGAAATTAAATTCAGAGACCCCTTCATCATCTAAATGCATCACTGAAAGGGATCGTAGTGATCTAAAGCAGAGGGCTGAGATCTTTTTGTACCAGCAATGGATTCTGAGTAGCCATCTTTATGGGGCCTTCGTGCAGTCCTCTCAGCATTCTGCAAGGTAAGCAGTGTCATTTCCATTTTAGGGAGGAGGATGCTGAAGGGGCCCAAACATGCACAACTAGGATGATGGCGCCAATGTGTGTGTCCAGCTCTTGCTGGGTGCAGAGCTGCCCCTCCTGGACCTGTGAGGTATTCGAATAGGAAGCAGGGAGCATGGAAGAGATGGTGTTGAGACCCTTAAAACAGAAGCCAAGCCCATGGCCTTGACTCTGATCCTGTGTTCTGATGAGTGAGATAGAGATAAGCAGGCACACACCTTTCCCTTCTATGATCCACCCTGCATGTGATACCCCCCTTCTCCTCGGTCTTTATGGTTTAAAAATAATTGTCAGGGCAAAGGGCTCCGAGTGCCTGTGGGCGGGGGTCCCTACATGTACCCCATAACCCCTCCATGGGGAAATTCCAGAGCCAGCCAGAGATTGTTATTTTAATAGCAGTTCCTCAAGGTGCTATATAGAAAATACCATAGGAATAGCCTTTTCTGTATGTCCCAGAATACCTTTGTGTATGGTCTGTAATATTGTAAAGCCCCACAAATGAAAATGTGCATGAACAGGGGACTGGGGAGATAAGCTGGGGTAGATGTGGGAGGGAATATGTAATAGAGTAGGTCCAGGCATGGACTTTTTGTTACTGTATCAATGCAGACTGGAAACAATGTCAAAAGGAGAAAGCAAGTAGCAGAAGGATGTTTAGAATGTAACCATTTGTCAACTATACACATAGGCACCCCCACAACTCCCCACACAAGGGCACCAACTCATATTATACATTTATTGTTTGTGGGTTCATACACGTCGCAGTAATACCATGGACACATGGGTAGGAAGGACCTCTGGGGAGGAGGGAAAGGATAATTTTAGGGAGAGTTTCAAATAAGTCTCACCTATTTCTGTCAAATTTTCTTTCTTTTAATAAGAAGAAATCAAAAGACTCCAGGCACGGTGGCTCATGCCTGTAATCCAAGCACTTTGGGTGGCCGAGGCAGGTGGATCACCTCAGGAGTTTGAGACCAGCCTGGCCAACATGGCGAAACCCCATCTCTACTAAAAATACAAACATTTGTCGAGTGTGGTGGTGGGTGCCTATAATCCCAGCTACTCAGAAGGCTGAAGCAGGAGAATTGCTTGAACCCAGGAGGTGGAGGTTGCAGTGACCTGAAGTCACACCACTGTACTCCAGCCTGGGTGACAGAGCAACTCTGTCTCAAAAAACAAAAACAAAAAGGAGTGTGGTGTGGCATCCCGGACTGGGTCTTAGACCAGAACAAGGATAGCCGTGGAAACATTGGCACAATCTGAAACAAATCTGGAGTCAAGCTGACAGTAACACAGCAATGCGAATGTCTCGGTTTTGTCAAATGTCCTGCGGATGTGGAAGACGTTCACCCTGGGAAGACTGGGCGAAGGGTACTCAAGAACTCTCTGTACTAGCTTTGCAATGTTCTTGTAAAGTTCTTCTAAAGAGGTTTTTGTTGTTGTTGTTGTTGTTTTAAAAAGGAAGCAACCATGATGCTACCCCTCGTCATTTCTCTGTTAGGGGTGCATGGATGTCCACGAGCTCAGCCGCCAGCTGCTCTTTGCGGTGGTCCTGCCATTCCCAAGGCTGGGGCAGGAGCGCCAGGTCCACAGCCTGTTCAGTACGGCGCCCCGAAGGCCAGTAACGAATCCATCTACAGACCCATTAACACAACAGTGACTCAGCGAGTAAAAAACACACAGGACAGTGCCCTGAGATCCTTAAAACTCTCTTTTCCTGGCTCACAAGGTGCCCGATATAAAGCAGCTGTTTGTTTATGGTCAAGAAAGAGGGGGTAGGGTGGGAGGAGGTCTAGAAGATCTTACAATTTTCATCTTGGTCCTGAATTTTGTAAAATGCCTCCTACTCTATTCCCCAATCTTCCGCCTTCTCAAGTTAGTTTTTGACTGACTTGACCTAACATTTGTTGAGAGAGAAGCCCTTAAAAATGGCAGCAGGGCCTTGGAACCTTCCAGGCTAGTAAATGTTTATGGGATGGAGGCACTGGTTGGTCATTTCCTTTAGGAGGAAACAATAAATGAAGCTACTTGCCTTATGCCTAGTCAGACCCTGAGCTCCTAATTATCTTAATATACTGGCAGGAAGGGGGGATGGAAGGGGGTGGGGAATCCAGAAATCTCTGTGCCTCTGGAGCTTGGAAGTGCGCTTTTTAGGATGTTTGGTGCGCAGTTCCTCAGCCTGGGCACTGCCTGTGTTTAACCAGATAGTTCTGTGCTGGGAGCCGCCCTATGTGTTACAGGATGTTCAGCAGCATTCCCAGCCCTTCCCCCAGGATCTGACAATCAACTCTGTCTCCAGACATTGCTAGCTGTACCCTGGGGGGCAAAGTTGCCCCTAGTTGAGAACCACTGGTGTAGGGTGACTTGGCTCAACCTTGGGAATTCATCTGGGAGCCTCAGCCTCAAACCCATCGGCACACAGTGGTGAGTGGGAAAAACAGCATTTCTAGATGGACGGGTTATTTTCTGGCTGAAAGGAGCACAGATTGCAATCAAAAGTCCCGCCTTCTCCTGGGAATGCAGCTCTACCTGGCTTTGAAACACCTGGGAGACTGACATGGAGGTCAGGTCTCTAAAGAGCAAGCATTATCTCCTGGAACCAAAATACGTTACTACACCTTTGCTCAATGGTGTTAAAAGTCTATTCAGCATATGTTGAGGACTGGCCCCTCTTTGATTTTTCTCTTCCGAGAGTCCTCAGAAGGAATAGGGCAGATCTCTCTCTCACCTTGTTCCCCTCTTGGCAGGTAATTTACTTGCGGGTGGGAGAGGGAGGGTGAACACAGAAGCTGCATTTTCCCATGTCTCCCTGTAGCTTAAATGCTGCTTGGAGCAGGGAGATCTGCTTTCTACAGACCCCAGCCCACGGGCCATCTCCAGCCCACTGCCTGTTTTTGTACAGCCTGTGGGCTAAGAATGGCTGCTATATTTTTTAAAAGGGTGATAAATAAGAAGAATCATATTTCATGACACTAAAATGACATGAAATTCAAATTTCAAAGTCTGTAAATAAAGTTTTATTGAAACACATCCATCCACTTAGGCATCCTCTCTGACTGCTTTCCTGCCACTGTGATGGGGTTGAGCAGTTTTCATGGACAGGATGGTGGCTGAAGCCTACAATACTTTCTGTCTGGCTCTTCATGGAGTTTGTTGATCCCTGCCTTCCACAGGCCATGCCCCCTACCTGGGAAAGTGCAAAAAGTGAAAAAAAAACTGAGTTTTGTTTTGTTTTGCTTTGTTTTTCTGGGACAGAGTCTCGCTCTGTCACCTAGGCTGGAGTGCAGTGGCACAACCTCAGTTCACTGCAACCTCCGCCTCCCAGGTTCAAGCGATTCTCCTGCCTCAGCCTCCCGAGTAGCTGGGATTACAGGCACGCGTCATCACACCCAGCTAATTTTTGTATTTTTAGTAGAGACAGGGTTTCAACATGTTGGCCATGCTGGACTCCAAGTCTTGACCTCAAGCAATCTGCCTGCCTTGGCCTCCCAAAGTGCTTTTGTCCTTCGGCAGACAGGGACTCAGCCACCCTCCCTGCCCTCCTCCATGCTTACCAGGCCTTCTCTAGTCTGTGGAAGCTCTGGGCTAAACGATGTCCCCTCGGAAGACTCCTCTCCTCTTTAACGTGAGACGTGTACTCTGAGTCCCCACAAGGGCGACGTTGAACACAGTGCGGCTTTTCCTGCCTTTGCTTGGTCCCAGCAGCCCCTTCTCCTGTGTTCTGTTTTTGAAAAATATTCTAAAATGTCTCAGATGGTAGTTAAGAGTTTGGGTCTGCATCAGACTATCAGACCGCAGAGTCCCCACCACTCTGCCCCCACTTCCCTGACTCAGGTAGGTTTAAACCCTGGGTCCCCCGTTTTCTACTCTGGGGTTAATATGGATGCCTGTCTCCTGAGTTGCTGTGAAGATCCCATGCGTGGAGACAGGAGGAGGGCTGACCTCAGGCCGCCTGCCGCTGGTGCCTGGGAATGCCGGCGGTAGGTGACAATGCTGTCATTGGCCTCTTGGGAACCCGCCATGCACGGGACCTGGCTGTGCCCTCAGCTCAGCTGCTCTCTTCCCTACCATGGTGGGCTGTGCTGCTGGTTTGTGTGGGGACCCAGAGCAGGCTGTGGGCACAGCGGCCTCAGCCGTGTCTCCACAGGACTTGGATCAGGGCTGCTGGCCTTCACTTTGTGATGATACCCCAGCTGCAATGGCAAGCTTGTTGGTGTCCACCGGGCACAGGCAAAACAGGAAGCTGGCTGAATTACCACGAATCCTGTTATACAGAAAACTGCCTCCTGCTGATTAAGATCTGTGTTTGTTGGTGCAGAGTTTTAAGGAGACACCCGGATCTGGATCTACCCACCCCTTCCAGCTGGGGGCACAGGTGACCTGTTGGGTCTAGACAGTTGACTGTGGGCTGGCCTACTCCAAAAAAAAACCACATAAATAAAGCTTTCTCAGTCAAGTTGTATGTTTGTCTTTTATTTCTCTGAATACCATTCATGTCAGGCTTAGTGGGGTGGCATTTCTGGGCTTCCTCCACTTTTTGATATGGACAAATGAATTTCTCCTTGTTTTATTTTTACTTTTATTTTTTGAGTCAGGGTCTTGTTCTGTCACTCAGGCTGGTGTGCAGTGGTGCAATCTTGGCTCACTGCAGCCTCCACCACCTGGGCTCAAGTGACCCTCCCACCTAAGCCTCCTGAGTAGCTGGAACTACAGGTGTGCATCACCATGCCTGGCTAATTTTTTTTTTTGTGTGTGTATATATATATATATATATATATATATATATATATAAAACACACACACACATATGTAAGTACTACACATATATATACACATATGTGTGTAGTACTTATATATACATATATATTACATATGTATATATATACTTATATATACTTATATTACATATGGTACATATATACATATATATGATACTTATATACATATAAATGTATGGGTATATATATGTGTGTATATATACATACATACTATATATATAGAGAGAGTATGTGTGTATATATATACTATATATATGTGCGTATATATATAAGTGTATATATATACATATATATGTGTATATATATATACACACAATATATATAGTGTATATATATATAGTGTGTATATATATAGTATGTATGTATATATACACACATACATATACCCATACATTTATATAGAAATATACCCATACATTTATATATATAGAAATTGGGTTTTGCCATGTTGCCCAGGCTGGTCTCGAACTCCTGGGCTCAAGCAATCCTCCTGTCTTGGCCTCCCAAAGTGCTGGGATTATAGGTGTGAGCTACTGGCCCATTTCTTCATGTTAAGTGAGGACCTGCCCATGCCAGCTGTTCATTAAATAGCATGATTTCCACATTGATTTTTATGTGTGTGAAATAGGATCAGGGATGACCAATCACTCGCCTAGCTTTGGAGAATGGCAGGTCTGTTTGTCTTTGGGTCCAGGTCACTGGTGTGTGTCCTCAGGCAAGTTACTGAAAGGGTCAGAGTGCTCTGGGCCTCAGTTTCCCTCTATGATGGGTGGCTCAAGGCTCAGGACTCTGGGATTAAATGAGATTGTGGCAGGAAGGGGCTCAGTCCTCTCCTGCAGGGAACTCTCAGTCAACAGGGCTGCTCCTGGCTGCCTTGGGGGCCTGGTCTCACTGCAGAGCCCCTTCCCCTCTTATCTGTAAACATGACAGTAGACCGATGTCATTGGGCAACATGACAATGGACTGATGATGTTTTAGTTCAGCAGCTGCAATTCATTGGAGATGCCTGGAAGGTTGTCACCAAATCCAGCCCTCATATCCAAGACTATACACTTCCCTAAGTACCTTCACATTTCAAACATGATATGTGTGTTGTTTACTCAACTCCCGTTATAGATTTTGAGAAGAATCCTGGGCCTTTGAAAAAGTGTGATGCAGTCAGCACTGTGTCGGGGGTAGGCTAAAGACAGCAGGTAGGAGAGACATTGGGCAGAGTGGGAATTATCCTTGAATTCCCATGGGAAGCTGCTTCGTTATGCGTGTCTCCGCGTGGCTGAGTCCTCCCAGTTTCTCTTCCAGTGTTGCAGCAGATCGCAGCTTCTTCCGCTGCACATGGGATGAAATAATCGGCTTCAGCGTTGGACCTATACTGTACCAAAATACTTACCTTCAAACACCAGAAGAAAAGTATTTTGCTACGAGATACTTAGGGATCCTCCGGGTGTTATACTTACACTGAAGGACTGATAACACTCTCTAGGACAGCAGATACTATGAGAGATACATGTCCCAATGCCCACTACCTGCTTCTGTGGAGAGGAATGGTGTTTCATTTAGAGCTCGTTCAGCTGCAGTTCACAGAACACCTCCCTAGGATGGCTTCAGCACAGAAACATGTCATCATCTCCCCTAACAGCAAGTCTTCAGGGAGGCGAGTTCAAGTTTGGGGTGGCAGCTCAGTGATACCATCCAAGCATCCATGAGCTTCCCACCTTCTCCCACCACCATCCTCAAATTCCTCATGCCTGTTACCTCATGCTTACAAAATGGCTGCCACCACCCCAGCCAGTTCATTCTCATGCAATCTCACATTCAAGGCAGGAGGATCGGGAACGGTGCAAAGAGCTCTTGTTGCCTGCCTATCTCTTGGTTTCCTAGAAGGTCATGGAAGACTTCTCCTTAAGTCTCTTGGGCTAAACTGTGTTTAAGTCCCAGCCTTGCTTGGAGGGAGGGTGTGAAGGTATGCAGCTGGCGTCTGGCCAACATGGTGGGAGGCAGGGGTGGGAAGAGTGGGCTGGAAGTGGTTGCTGGGTGGCCACATTCAAATGATTGAAATGGCTTCTCTCTCTCTGTTTGTTGTTGTTTTCCGTGTTATATACAGTTAGATTTACAGAAGGTATTTGTACATGTGCTGTGGCTCCACTGTATGCACAGATAGAGGCCCTAAGCGCTTCCAGAGTCTCCAGACGATGGTGTGCCACTGTGAATACATACAGAAGGTCGGTGGCACATTGACATTCATTTAACCAGATCCTCTGTAGCCCATGGAGGGATTTTAGGTTTTCTTTAAACTCAAAACTACCTACAAGTAGGTACATTAGCTCTAACTTTGAAGATTCTATAGAACTCTATCCAACTGCCCATTGTTTGCTGAAAACAAACTTTGTTCTATTAACGTAACCCTCCTGATCTCCTGAGATCGGGGCACAATTTCTTGCAAATGACCTGAGGAGGTCAGGAATTATTGTCCACTGGGAGGAAGCCAAGGCTGGGGTAGAGCTTAGTTTGAGTTCTGCTTGTGGGACAGGTGGCTCCTGTTTGCCCTCAGTGGAGGATGAACAGATCAAGAGACACAAAGCATTTTAAGAATCCTGTGTCAGTGTTTGTTAGCCAAGTGCAGAGCTGCTTGAAAGAAACGCCTGCCTGCCCTGGTGAAATGGTGGAACCTCGTGCTTACACTGAGGGCCTGATCAAACGTTTTCTAGTGAAGGGTTCTGGGCACCTATATTCCTTTTGCCTGTTCCCATGGGAGACTGGTGTGATGGGGGCTGGGTGCATCCTTCAGCCCATTGGTTGGAAGAGATGATTAGGGGAGAAGCTGAGAGGTGGTTCTGAAAAATATTTTGCTTTCTCTAAGTGGCCGCTCAGCAAACAGAACTCTCTGTTCTCTTCCCCCTTTTGTTGCCTTGAATGCGGTTTCGTGAAGACATGATGCTTGGAGCCACAGCAGCCATCTTGTGACCGTGAGACAAGAGGTCTAAGAATTAAGTCAACATGTAGACAATGACAGAGCAAAAAAGACGGAAGAAATTGAGGTTCTTAGTCATATGGTTGAACTACTGCATTCAACTAAAATTCTTGGAGAGAGGCTCTTAAGCAGCTTGAGTCAAATGTTCACTCATTAATCAGTTGGGTCTAGAAGGTGGACCGGGCTACATCAACATACTTGCTGGAGTCAGCCTCTGGCCCTTTGTGCCTAGGCTGGGGTGTGGAGGTGTGGCTACTATCTGATTACAGCTGTTAGCCACTGTGATAATCTTCCTAGTAACAAACATTTGTCAAAGGCTTATTATGTGCCAACCACCCTTTGTCGTCTTTTGTTTTGGTTTTGTTTTTGTTTGAGATGGAGTTGTGCTGTGTCACCGAGGCTGGAGTTTAGTGGCACTATCTCAGCTCACTGCAACCTCCGCCTCCTGGGTTCGAGTGATTCTCTTGCCTCAGCCTCCCGAGTAGCTGGGACTACAGGCATGCGCCACCACACACGGCTAATTTTTGTACTTTTAGTAGAGACAGGGTCTCACCATATTGGCCAGGCTGTTCTCGAACTCCCAACCTCAGGTGATCCTCTCGCCTCAGCCTCCCAAAGTGCTGGGATTACAAGCATGAGCCACCACGCCCAGCCTGTCCTCTTTACTTAATATTACCTTATTTGATTTTCATGACAGCCATTTCAGGTGGGGGCTGTTATTATCACCCCTATTTTACAGAGCAGATAAATAAGCAGCGAGTGGTAGTTGGCCCAAGAACACATACCCAGCGAAGCGTCATTGGATTTCAGATCCAGTTCCTGAGCCTTCCCTCTTACACTTGATCCTGAACTGCTTCTTGGGCCTGAAAGGTAGGTTTGGAGCAGGCCAGTCAACAGCATTGCTAATTGGAGAGTCTCCAATGAGGGCAGGAGGAAGCCACATCAGGGTTTTACCGTTACGTGTGTTACACCTACTGCCCAGTATCTTTGCTTATCAAAGTGGCTGAAAACCAGGATGTCTTTAAATTGGTTAAGATATTGCTATCTTTTCCCAAAGAGCTGCTGTTGAATTGATTGTACCTCTTAGTACGGTGACAAGTGTGTGTGGAGTAGAACTGGCAATGGGTAATGCCAGCAACACTTACTGTTAATAAAACCGCTTATTGGGGTGTAACATGTGCAGAACAGCACAGATATCAGGAGCGCTGGTGAAGGTTTGCAAAGCAACCACACAGGGTAACCAGCGTGTAGATCAAGAAACAGAACAGACCAGAACCCCCTTGTACTTGTACCCAGGGGTAACGATTGTCCTGTTTTCTAACGGCATACATTCATCGTGCCTGCTTCTAAGCTTTATATCCATTTAATTGACAGGAATACTTTTAAATCACTAATCACAGGAGCAATAATTTGGAGAGAAGACCTCAAGTAGAAGTTTTTGGAGTCTGTTTGCAACCCTTCCATTTGCATTCATATAGGACACAAAACATAATTTAAAAACAATTCTCTGGGCCCCGTGGGGTGGCTCAGGCCTGTCATTCCAGCACTTTGGGAGGCTGAGGCAGGAGGATTGCTTGAGTTGAAGAGTCCCAGGCTTCAGTGAACTGTAATTGCATCAGCGCACTCCAGTTGGGGTGACAGTGAAACCCTATCTCTATAAAAAACAAAAATTTAAAAAACATTTTTTTTGGTTTGATCTCATATTCTCCTGCTTCCTACACCAGAAATAGGTTCGCAGGACAACCATGCCATTTTAAGGGTGTTTTGATAGTGTAGCTTAGGGATTTAAGTTCGAGTTCTTACAATGTGAACTTGAAATAAGTGAGGCTTACCGAGATTTCCAGTTTCCACCAAACCTCCCCGCTCAGACCCTGGGGCGGCTTTTGTACGTCTCTGCACCATCCTGTTTTCAGAAATGAAGCTGATTACTCTGGTCCAGGAACAGAGTGTGGGTTTAAAGAAGACTCTTATTTTGAAAGGGAGGCAGGGGCTGGGCATGAAGGAAAGGCAGAACCTTCTTTTCCTTCCCTGCACCTGCACCTCCTGGGCCTAATGAGTTTAGGTTGATGGAACCCAGGCCTCAGGAAGGATTATAAATTCTCATTTGATTTGATTTGCTTCTAAAATACTTGAAACCAGCTGTGTCTGCCCAGCTGACCCAAGCGTCTCTGGGGGAAGGTCTGAGCAGGCCCCTCCTGTCCTGGGGAAGGGAGGGAGGACGGCAGCTTCACTTCCCCCACCTGGCTGCTCCTGGGGCCTGCTCTGGCCTGGCTGGGAGCAGGCCAGGCACAGGTCTCTGCCACCCTCCCTGGTGGCCAGCCTCCGTGTCCTCGAATTCTCCCAACAGCCCTGTAACTGGGAGTGTCTGTCTGTCCCTATTTTGTGGAAGGAAGAGCTGATCCTTCCAGAGGTGGGTTAACTGGTCCTGGGTCACTGCTGATGATTGGCAGAGCCTGCGTGTGAACCAGACCTCCAGGCCCCACGGCCCACGCTCAACCCCAGTTCTCTCCTGCGTCCTGAGCTGGGTGAGGCTAAGGAGCGGGTGTCGTCCTCCTGATTTTCTCATGGAGAGAGTTTCAAAACCCCCTTCACTAAGTCTCCGGAGAAGCTGCTGAGTGCCCAGCAAGTGTGGGAGGTGTTCTCTGAACAGTGCTACACAGCAGAACAATGATAGCGAATATCTTCCAAGACCATTACGTGTGCCAGGCGCTCCACAGACACGCTCCTTTCCAGTGGTTCTCAAAGTGGGGTTTCTAGACCTGCATCATCACCGTCACCTGGACATGTGTTAGACATTCATGCTCGGGCGCACCCCAGATCACCCGCCTCAGACATGCCAGGAGTGGGGCCCAGTGGCCTGTGCCTTAATATGCTCGCGTGTGCCTCTGAGCATCCTGAAGGTAAAGCATCCCTGGACTACTTTCCTCCTGGGCTTTCATCGGCAGCGCAGTGGGGTCAGTGCTGTTACAGTACTAGCACCACCTCCATTTTACAGAAGAGGAGTGATGCGCCCTCCTGCCCCGCTCTGCTCTTGAAACCTCCCGAGTCCTGCTCCTTTGCTCAGTTCTTACTCTCCTGGAGTTAAAATCTAGAAGAGAGGACAGTGGAGAAACAAACAGGTCAGCAGGCCTCTCACCAAAATAATCCCAGTAGTTGGGCTATGGGAGGGAAATGAAAGGGGCTGAGAGGGAAGGAGGCGCAGGGAGAGTGTCAATGGGGGTGAGACCAACTCAGTCGTGGGTAGGGGCTGTGGTGCCCAGGCAGGCCTTGAGCAAAGCCCCTGTGGTCTTGAACTTGGCACATCTGACAATTACCAGCAGGATGCCGCTCGCCAGGCTCTTGGTGAGGAACATTTGCTCCCCAGGTGACCCCGTGAGCAGAGTGGGGATCCTTGCACCTGTTGAACAGCCCCTAGCCCAGGCCTCAAACCCACAAGTCAGGAGGGAACTTCCTGCTGCTTCTGCAGAATTTCTCACACTGAGAATGTCATTTCATTATTTTTAAAATTAATTAATTATTATTTTTTTAGGCAGAGTTTGCTGTGTCGCCCAGGCTAGAGTACGGTGGTACAATCTCAGCTTACTGCAACCTCAGCCCCAGGGTTCAAGAGATTCTTGTGCCTCGGCCTCCCAAGTAGCTGGGATAACAGGAGTGCGCCACCACGCACGGCTAATTTTTGCATATTTAGTAGAGACAGTGTTTCACCATGTTGGGCAGGCTGGTCTTCAACTTCTGGCCTCAAGTGATCCACCTGCCTCGGCCCAGGTGTGAGCCACTAATTCCAAGGTTTTAAAGAAAAATCTTCTCCTCCACCTCTGAGAACAAACCCTTGGTGCTACAAAGCGGTGTGGTGAACAGCACTCTGCAGTGGTGGCGAGGCCTGTGATCCAGGCAGTCCACTAGGAAGGCCATGAACCACATGCAGCTGTTTAGATTTATGATTTTGTTTTATTTATTTTTTGAGATGGAATATTTGCTCTGTTGCCCAGGCTGGAGTGCAGAGGCACCATCTCGGCTCACTGCAACCTCCACCTCCCGGGTTCAAGCGATTCTTTTGCCTCAGCCTCTCGAATAGCTGGAATTACAGGTGCACACCACCATGCCCGGCCAATTTTTTTTTTTTAATTTTTAGTAGTGACAACGTTTCACCATGTTGACCAGGCTGGTCTCAAACTCCTGACCTCAGGTGATCTGCCGGCCTCGGCCTCCCAAAGTGCTAAGATTACAGGTGTGAGCCACCGCGCCTGGCAGCTGTTTAGATTTAAATCAATTTCAGTGAAATACAATTAAACGTTCAGATCTGAGTCATGGAAACCACATTTCCAGCACTCAGTAGCCCCACATGTCTCAGTGTCATACCGGACAGCACAATTAGAGCCTCCAAGCTGCCTCGAGGAGTTAGGGTGAACCACACAGAGGCCAGAACTGGTAGAGTGTCAGCAGCTTTCCATGGTAGAGTCCAATAGATAGAAAAGGGACTTCAGAGAAATTCAGTCCTTTCCTTTGTTATGGGAGGAAACTGAGGCCCAGTGAGCCTAGGGTTATAGCAGCCAGCTGACAGCCCAGAGGAGGCCAGCGCCCAGGTTTCTTGACCCTCTTGAGCTCTGCCTGTCTGTCCATTCAGGCCAAGGACTCTCAACTCAGCACTCATCCCATTTGGGGTTGGATGGGGGCCATCCTGTGCATTGCAAGAAGTTTAGCGGCGTCCCTGGTCTCTACTCACTACATGCCAGGAGCACCAGCTCCTAAGTTATGACAGCCAAAAATGACTCCAGACATCGGCCAAGGTGCCTTCATGGGAGCGAGGGGAGGACAAAGCCAGCTCTGGCTGAGAACCACGGGTTTAGCTGAAGATGGTAACTACCTTTCATTCTTTTCCCTCAATTTCATGAGCTAAGGATGGGGTTGGAACCCAGGGATCCATGGGGACTGCGTTCCTCCCCCTGGGAGGTGGGAAGCCGTAGGCCACAGGGGCTGCCTGGGTCTATAGTAGAAAGATGGACGTGCTGGCAGCCCATTTTTCTTTTCAGCTCTCCGGGCGTCTGGGTCTTTTTAGGCGAAGAACTGGCCTCAGCACTAGAGATAATTAAACCCATCTTTTCCCCTCTCCCCACCCCATCCCCTAAACCCTTTGGTTCATTCAATTCACAATGATAACATTGTTCAAGCAATGCTGCACACATGTTGACATTGAAGTGTTTAATCTTGTGGTACAATCATTCCCTCTGGCCCCTACCCCAACATCTGTGCAGGCTGCAGGCTCTGGGCTCATGAGGAGAGGATGTCCCGGGAGATGCCTGGCCCGCCCATGGTCTCGCCTCCATGCCTCATGTCTCTGGACGCAGCCCCCCAGCACCTAACAAGGAGGCAGTGTCTCCAAAGACCCTCTTGGAGAGCCGGGCGGGTCGGACTCCAGGTGGTACTGCTGGCAGCTGAAGCATTGGGTGGAAAGTTCGAGAGTTGAAGCAGCTCAGGAACTGGGGAGGGAGTGGGGAGACAATGCTGCCTGTGTGCCCTCTGCCAGGCAGGGCCCTGCCCCCAAGTCTGGGGGCCTGGGGAGGGCTGACGAGGAGATGGGCGAACGGTACAAAACCTTCAGGCCGTCAGCCTCCCTCCCTCAAGGAGGACTGACATTAGGCAGGAGCAAAATTTACAAGCCTGGGAGGGAGCTGAGTCGGATCAGAACCTTCACGTTGCTTTCAGCTTGGAGATTTCTGTGGCGAGTACATGGAGGTACCAAGAGCGTGGCTCAGCTCGGAGCTGTCCTTAGTGGATCATCACCACAGCTAAGAGGTTGCTGGGAGCTCCAGTGTGAGGCAGAGCGATGGTATGGCTGAGTGGGGAAGAGTATGGGCCTTTGAGGATTCAGATCAGCTGTGTGACCCTGGGCAAGGGTCTAAGCCTCAGTGTCCTCATCTGGAAAGTGGTCACAATGTGTGCCCCTGCCTCTGAGTGGGGTTTTCATAAGGATTCAGTGGGATGATGACATGTGGAATGGCGGCCAGGCCGGTGGGAGGGCTTCTCTGCTGGCTGCCCACCTCACAGCCATCAGGATGGTCACTGATGTGGTTTGGCTGTGTCCCCACCGAATCTCAACTTGAATTGTGTCTCCCAGAATTCCCACGTGATGTGGGAGGGACCCAGTGGGAGATAATTTGAATCATGGGGGTGGTTCCCCCATACCGTTCTCATGGTAGTGAATAAGTCTCATGAGATCTACTGGTTTATCAGGGGTTTCCACTTTCGCTTCTTCCTCATTTTCTCTCACCACTGCCACGTAAGAAGTGCCTTTCGCCTCCTGCCATGATTCTGAGGCCTCCCCGGCCATGTGGAACTGTAAGTCTAATTAAACCTCTTTTTCTTCCCAGTCTTAAGTATGTCTTTGCCAGCAGCATAAAAACGGACCAATACAGTCACCATCAAACAAAACAAAACAGAACAGAAAATCACAAGTGGTGGTGGCGGCAATGTGGAGGAATCAGAACCCTCGTGGACTGCTGGTGGGAACGTAAAATGGTGTAGCCACCATGGTAAACAGTATGTGGTTCTGCAGCAATATTGAAAATAGAACTACAATATGACCCAGCAATTTCACCTCTGGATATATCCCCAAAAGATGTGAAAGCAGGGTCTCCAAGAGATAATATTTGCACAGTCATAGCAGCGTTATTCACAATCGCAAAAACCTGGAAGCCACCACATACCACTCAGGGATGAATAAATGAAACGCGGCCCATCCATGCAGTGGAATATTACTCAGTCTTAAAAAGGAAGGACATTCTGATAGGCTGCAGCACGGATGACCCTTGACAACATTTTGTGAACCGAATAAGCCAGTCACAAAAGGACAAATACTGTGTGATTTCATTTATAGGTGTTGCCTAAAGCAGTCAGATTCATAGGGACAGAAAGTAGAATGGTGGGTGCCAGGGGCTGGAGGAGGAGGAGGAAAGGGGCGTTTGTGTTTAATGTGGACGGAGTG
This sequence comes from Cacajao melanocephalus, assembly GCA_963573385.1. Classification (NCBI taxonomy): domain Eukaryota; kingdom Metazoa; phylum Chordata; class Mammalia; order Primates; family Pitheciidae; genus Cacajao; species Cacajao melanocephalus. The sequence continues at coordinate 36,415 of CAUYLG010012683.1, read as the reverse complement.
TTAGTTTTGCAAGATGAAAAGAGTCCTGGAGACTGGAGGCACAGGAATGGCATCCCATGTGTTTAAGACGACTAAGCTGTACACATAAAAGTGGTCAGGATGGTAAATTGTATATTCTGTGTATTTTACTACAATTAAAAATAAAAGTTTTTAAAAATGGTGGCTGTTACCTGGCTTAGGGGTCCCATAGGTTTTCAGAGCCACAATCTAAGAGAGCTTCTGTGAACTGCTCTGCTACAGTACAGCTGAGGGCTCTTACGCCCATGCTGGGGTGGCCAGGAAGTGCTTGTTGAATGAGGACAGTGGAGGTGTTATCTGGGCAGCGTGTATCATTGTCCCCTTCTAGGCGATGTTCTGTTTCCCTGGGCACAGGGCATTCTCCTCCCTTCTCCCAAGAGCTGTGTGTGTCAGTGTGGCCTCCTCAGGCACAGCCCTCTCATGTCATTAAGAGAACATTTCCCTGTTAGAGTAGTTGGGGGTGTCTGTTCCACTTTCCAAAATTCCCAATTTATTGCATACCTCTGGCGGCTTTTTCAAGCTCCTTAATCTTGCCATGTAAATCTCTGAATGAATGAAGAGCCATCATCAAATTTCATGTCCCTGAAGCTGGCCGCAAACTGCCTCCTAACAGCAGCCGGGGTAAGTCAGCTCCAGTGAGGTCTGATATGCGCCAGAACCTTCCAGATGAGCTATGGCCCTCTAGGAAAAGAGCGAGCCAGGGTTGGTAGTTTCAGAGTTAAATGGGCACCCGGGAAGTTCTGGGATATGGAGCCCTAAGCAGTCCTTGGGTTCGTGAAAACCCAGTCATAGCTTCTGGTTATAATGTAGACTTTGACCTGTTCTTTCAGTTCCTTGAGCCCCATCCTCATTAAAGCGGGGTGCAGGGGTCTGTCTCCAGCCCCTAACTGGAGCCAAAGAATGCTTTGGGCTAGTCTGTGCTCACAGAAACCAGACTCTGAGTGAGGAGCGTGGAATTCTAATGCTGGACTTGTGGTTTTTGCCTGGAAAGCATCCCTTTGCTCATGAAATATTTGTTCCTGTCTTGTAGTTTAGTGGCATCTTTGGGGGCAGTGAGAGGACCGCAGAGTCTGGAAGGTTAACCAGATTTTTTCTGAAGACCGTAAAGTTTTGGAAAGAGCTGCTGGGTGATTATTTACTATCCATTTATCAACTCTTTCCAGCCCTGGCTGAGAGAGCGGCTTCAGGAGGAAATGAAGGCGGCTTTGCCTGGGCTGATGGTTCCCCTTTTCCTGGATACAAATGTCTGTCATATGCAACTGGCCACAGTCTTGATCTTCAGCAAGAGCATGGCTGTCCCCATGAGAGCTGCTTCCTGAGGTCTCTGAGCAGCCAGTGACCAAATCCAGTGAATGGTCCCGGGAAGAGGGGTCTCCCTGCCCCCTTTTACTGAATCTGGCCACCACGGGGCCACCTTGCCCTGCCTGTCCTCTGGTCCTGCCCTTCCTTTGGACCAAGTCCTTCTGGCGACATTGTTCTCCCTCTCCCAGGCAGCCCCCAGATACTGCTCCCAGGCCTTGCTGGTCTTCCTCATCATGGATGCTTTTTTCCTGCATAACTTTCTCTATAAACCCAATTCAACAGCCCCCAGCTTGAGCATTCTTGCCAGGGTTATCTAAACTTCTTTTTCCAACAGTCATCTCAAGTTTCCCTTGTCTGCAGTCACACGTGTTTTCTTCCCTACCACTTTACCTCCTGAGCGGTCTATCCTGCGTTTATATCTACTGATGGTGTTATTGACTTCCTGATTCCAGCCCAGGAGTGGGCAGCATCCTCTAGTTCCCCATCTTCATATGCTTGCTTTTGGTTAATTGTCTTTTCCCTTCCCCTAGAGAAGCACGTCTGGTCCATTACACTCCTGGGGTCCTGACAAGGGATGGAAAATGCAGACACCTTTTCTCTTCAGCCTGTTGGGATTGCTAGTGGCTGCCTGGGTGGCAGAATAAGAAAAGAGTGTTGCGATTGTTTAGTGACACCTACCTTGGGTACCGGGAGGGAGGAGGAGGACCCATGTACTGGGTATGCGTCATCTCTGATCCAGAGCCTCCTCTGAGCTCCCTGCCTCTGTCATCAGTCCCTATAATCCCACTTTCCACAGGGTCACCAGTCCTCTATCTAAAATAGATCTGGTCCGGGCACTGCTTTGTGTAACAAGGGACCAAGCCATCATGATTGATGACATTGATGATCAACCCCTTAGCTTGACATTCAGGCATTTTCCCGGTGAGGAATTTGTTGCTTTTTTCTTGTTATTCTCAGCAAACTTCTTACCTAGACTCTCCAGCATGCCCTATTTCTTGTCTCTCGGGCCCTCGACCATGCTGTTCCCTCTGCCTGCAGTGCCTTTCCCTGTCCTCTGGGACTGGTCAGCCTCTGTTCTTCCTTAGGAGTCCATTCAGCACCTCTCCTGGGAAGAGTTCCCACCTGCAGAGCTGCCTGCCACCTTCCTCATGCCTGAACACAGGCACTGGGATTTGCCAAAATCAACGAAAATGAACGATCTCTTTAGGGACTGTGTCTCCTTTGACCTCATACCCTGCTTCCCCAAAATTGTTGACATGGAAACAGTCAGATGTGGAACTAAAGCTGAACGTGCCTACCCCTCTAACCGGAAATCCTGCTTCAAGACATTTTACCCAGTGGATATGTGTTCACCAAAAGCCGTGCACAAGAGTATACACCGCAGCACAGTTTGTAATGGCTCAAACTGGAAACTCCCCAAATGACCATAAAAAATGAGTTGTGTCCTATTCGTACGATAGGGTTTTAGACAGCAGTGGGAATGCAATGCATGGACCACTGGTACACAGAACCGCATGAGTGAGGCTGATGAAGGCTGCAGATGCAGAAGAGAACACATTTGTGATTCCATAGTCAGGTGCCATGGAGGCAAAGAGAGTCTGTGGCGTTGTGTTAGGAAGGCAGTCAGCCTTAGGGGAGGAAGGACTGGTGTTTGTGAGGGGCTCCTACTGGGATGACTTTGGAGCTGGTAATAAATGTTTTGTGTCCTGCTCTGGGTGTACTCATGTGGAAATTCATTGCACTTTATGAACACTTGTCTGTGTCTTACTGGGTGTATGTTATCAATAAAGCAGTTTACTTAAAGACTAGAAAGGAATTGTGTGAAGAGTAATGTGTTCAGTGAAGAAGATTTATGAGACCCTGCTAAGCATCAGGCTATGCAGGGCGTGGGATCCAGAGCTGAGACCATCACAGGCCCTGTTCTTACAGAGCTCAGTCAAGGGGGACGTCTTACATTTGGGAATGATCCAAGTCTGAAGAAAGTGGTTTTCATGGTGAATGGTCACCTGGAGAGAATGCAGCTACCTGGGAGTGTTTCCTGCCCATCCATTTCCACATTTGGGTGTGTATACAATTGGGCTTGTGTGTGTTTTGCTCAGAACTGCCATGGTTGCACGTGGCAGCAGCCTGATTAGAGTTAGCTTAAAGGGGACTTCTTTGAAGGATCTCAACATAACTCATAGATTGGAAGAGCTGAAACCCCAAACTTCAGGAAGGGCAGGGACTACCAGACCAGGGAATCAACCCGGCAGGTCTCCCTCCTCAGTTCTAACCTCAGTTCTCCGTGCCTGGAAGCTTCTTTCTCACAGACCAGCCTTCCCTGCAGGATGCTGGCAAGGGGCTTCCTAGAGCACTGGATTACATCCTTAAAGATTAAGGCAGGGAGAGCAAACAGTGGCTCTTTCATACCAGGTTCCAATAAAAATAAAAGAAGGCCCATGTGTGGCCAAGGTTAAGTCTGGCTTCCTCCCACCTCTCAACTGGGGAGAAGAGGGATATGGAACAAGACGGTGGCTCCCCTGGAGTCCCGTGGCTCATCTGGGACAGTGATGATGGACTCTCCAAGAGAGACAGACGGGAGATGGGGAGGGGGAGACATGGGCGTGGCTTCTACTTGTGCTTTGCAGTGAGTCATGCCCCAACTTTGCTCATCCTGATGAGCTGTGCCCAGCACAAAATGATCTCCCAGGCAGCAAAGAAACATTATATCTTCTCTTCCTGTTTTCTCATGTTTGTAACAATTTATTGTGTTCATTTAGTTTTGTGTATTATTATGTACAACTGTACATATGCATATGTTTGGGTTCATACCCCTAACTTTTAGGATGTTAAATACTGTCCCATAAAGCGTGGCTCTGAATACTGCAGGTAATGTTTAAGCACGTGCTGCCGTTTGCAAGTCTACACAGCAGGTTATCAATTTCTTTGGTTGTGGCCCTCCCTTTGTATAAGAGAACTCCAACTTAGTGAGGGGTTTGCCTGAATATTTCTCATAACTGTAGGTGGGAGGAAGAACCTCAGCTGTTAGGGAGAGGCAAGGTACTCTTGAGTGATGCTGGGGGCAGCTGTGACTCCCATCTGGTACAGAAGTCTTCCCTGACATGGCAGAGGATCATCAAGGGGGCACCCAGGTGGGCAGCTTTTTGTTTCTACCTGTCTCTAACCCATTATTGACACCCTTCGGCCCAGAATTCCCCCCTCTCAGGGCCAGTTTTGGGGCTATTTCAGGATTGGTAAAAGAAAGACACTGGACTTGTCTTTGGGACCGTGATGGGGCTGTTTGCTGTCAGGATGGTGTTTTCCAGAATCCATTTTCTTCAGACTTATCTTTTGGTCTTGGGGATTTGAACACTTTTAATTTTTGAAGATGAAGGTCCTTTGTTAATGCCTATGAGCTCTCTCAGCCTTTGGGGTGCTAGGATGTAACTGAAAGCAGAGGGAGAAAAAGCTGGACTCCCAGGCTCTGGGCTTCCTTAGGAGGCTTTCCCTGTGGGGATGGGAGATGTTGACTCTAGACATTTAGTTTAAAGTTAAGTCCTGGGTAATCAACTACATATGGTCACTTAAGACGAAAGTATGAAGACGTATTTTCTTCTGAAAAATACATGCAAGCTTCTGTATTTTAGTGCTAACAATTCAATTGTCTTGACACTTGAGTTGAAATGGTGTAGATTTCACGCTGTGGAGTGGCTTCCCTAGAAAAGGGAAACCTTGGAAAGATGACATTTGGAATTTGGTTTGAACTTTGCGTTATTCACTGCTTATTTGTGTGTGTGTGTGTGTGTGTGTGTGTGTGTGTGTGTGTGTGTGTACTTCATGACTGTTCTTTCTTTGATAATGCATAAAAAATTATTTTCAGAACATGTGACAATGTGAATTTCAGGGAGAATAGAGTAACATTGTGGTTCCTGTTTCTCATAGTCTCCAATTAATTAATGAAGGAAATCCTCTCGGAAAGCCATACCAAAGAGCCTACAAATGTTTGCAAGAAATTTAGTTCCTCACTTTACCCCTCAGTTTCTTTTTAGAAAAGAAATCTTGTAACCCTGATACTCTAACAGTTAAGATACAGTTTATCTTATGTATTAAAAACAGTTGTACCTGCAGCTGTTACAACAAACCTTCTATTTGTAGTTATGTATCAGTATTTCCTTTCTTCATTGGGTGTGACTCTAATGATTGTACCTGTGTTTATGTCATGCTTACTCAAACCTATCTTTATTGTTCGGTCTATTGCACTTTTTTTTTTTTTTTTGCAAATGTAATCACAAGTGCACACAGCACATGTTGCTTTTTCTGCATGGATTGTCATTCTTCCGGCTCATTGTTTTAGAGGCCTTGTAACAATGGCAGACTCAAATGGCTCACCTGCGGCTTTCTCCTGTGAGCAAATGGCTTATTTCTGTGATCTTTCCAACAACTCCATGAGAAAGGGCCATTGTGATTATCCCCCGGGAGAGGGGAACACGGGGGATTAAGCAGCTTGGGGAAGGTCACACAGCTGGTAAGTGGCACAGCTAAGATAAAACTCAGATCACCTGGCTCTAGAGAGTGTGAAGATCATGAGGGTTGAACTTTGGAGTTCAGCCGCTCACCTGACTTGTGTCCTTCAACAAGTGACCCGGCCTCCCTGAGCCTCGGTTTCCTCACCTGTAAAATGGGGATCAATCCTGCCTCATGGGGTTCCATCAGATGATGGCAAAGAGTGCTCAGTGCGGGGCTGACAGAGTATGCACTCAGCAAACATGCACTTGGCACTTCTGGGCTCTCCAGCCATCCTCAGTGGTAAACCAGATGTTCCCCAGCCCCCTTCTCTGCTCAGGCTGATGGTGTCTCTGCCAGTGGGGCTGTTCTGAAGCCAGGTTCATCCAACGCTGGGGGCAGGGAACTGAGGTTTTCTGGGAACGCACTGTGTTCAAGACGCTGGACTTGGCCCCTGTGCATGATTGTGGGGGCAGCCCTCTCTCCTGAAAGTTGAAGCATGGTGCACCGCAAGGGCTCTTCCTGGCCTTCGGAGGTCTGACTGTGCTGCGGTGGAGAACAGAGATGGCTGGAACAAGACTTCATCTGTGCTTTACCTCTCCCAGTCCCCTGGAGAAAGCACTTGAGAAGCCAGGAATCATCCGGAGACTGTGCTACCTTCTTCATGGAGCAGGCCTGGCCTCTTCCACCTCTCTCCTAGAACGCTCTTAAAAACCTCTCAGGGCAAGGCAGGGTGGCTCACGCCTGTAATCCCAGCACTTTGGGAGGCCAAGGTGGGAGGATCACCTGAGGTCAGGAGTTCAAGACCAGCCTGACCAACATGGTGAAACCCCGTATCTACTGAAAGTACAAAAATTATCTGGGTGTGATGGCCTGCACTTGTAATCCCAGCTACTCGGGAGGCTGAGGCAGGAGAATCGCTGGAACTTGGGAGGCGGAGGTTGTGGTGAGCCAAGATCATGCCATGGCACACCAGCCTGGGCAACAAGAGCAAAACTCCATCTCAAAAAACGAAAAAACCAAAAACCTCTCAGATGCAGTGCGTTAGGAACAGCTTCCAGGGTGACTAAGGCTGCACAGGCACAATTTCACTTCCGGGCGTGAAACACGTGTCCTGTGATGTTCATAGCGGCACTGCTTTCAGAGCCCAATCTGGACACTCCCTGAATGCCTATGAACTGTAGAGTGATACATGAATTGTGGTCTAGTACAACTATGGACTATCCTACGAAGATGCACGATGACGTGGATGAAAAGCACACGCGCTGTTAAATGAAAGAAGCCAGGTGCGAAAGATGATCTATCGTATGAGGCCCTTCAGAGAATGTTCATTCAAAGACACGTGAAGCTAACCTATGGTTTGAGAAGTCCAGAGAGGGAGAGGGGGTTGGTAATGTTCTGTTTCTTGACCTGGGAGGAATCTCCATGACTGGGTTAACTTTGGTTTACGCACAAATTACACACTACATGTATGCAACAGTGCAGTTAGAAAGTTCTAGCAACCAAGCAGAGGACCGCCGCTTGCACACCTGTTCATGCAGCAGCTGAGATGCATGGTGGTTCAGGACTCTTGTTTGGACAGGACCTGGGCTTGAATCCCAGCTCTCTGGCCCTGGGAAGGCCACTGGACTCCTCCTGGGTCTCAGGTGCATGCCCCACCCACCTATGCAGTACTGTACTCACCTTCTAGGACTGCTTACCTCTTAGGGCTGGCATGAGGGTTGACTGAGCTGGAAAGGTGACAGAGGACTGGCCCGGGGCATTCCCACGGTGACATAGTCAGGCCCTTTGCCCCCCCTTCCCACTTGAGGTCACCTCCCTAGGCTCACTTGGTAAAGTGGCTGTCCTTTATAGAGGCTCTTGCCTTCTCTGGAAATAAAAGTGGGGGATTGGTGACATCCCCATGGCCTTCTCTCCCATTCATCTGGCCTGTCCCATAGATGGGGTCAGGAGAGAAGGGTTCCTTGTGGGCATGAGAGGCATGTTGTGACAAGGAGAGCTGTCATCGGAGGGACCCTGGAACGGTTTCTGGAGAGTCCTTCCCTCCTGCCAGCTGTCCATATATGGCCCAGGATTCTAGCAGCTGCCGTTCAGGGGTTGTCTTTCCGAGGTCTCTCCAAAGACAGGGATACTCCTGTGTCCAGCCAGAGCCCCCAGCCTCAGGGACTTCATCTGCCCCTTCTTCCTGATAGTGAACAGCCTGAGTGGGTTCCCCCATGCTCCCTGCCCTCACCCTGCTCTCTGTTTGGACTATTGTTAAGGTTCAAACTAGATTGTTTTTAATGGAACCGCTCCGCAAGGCTCTTGCGGCAGCCAGTACTGTGAACCTCTTCCTCAAGGGAGTTCCCGTCCTGCTGTCCCACTTGGAGCCAGGGAGCCATAACCCAGCCTGAGAGCTGAAGATGGCTGATCGCATTTCTCCTTTCTTCAGACCAATCTGGTGGTCAAAATGGTTCCGCTCATTCTCCCTCTCTCTCTCCAGTTCCCCACCTCCAGACAGGAAGTGGAGATGGGCTGTGTTTTCCAGCAGATGAAAGGTGTCTGCACGTTCTGCGCACTGGCCCGAGTGTGGTCATTCTGCCCCTTCCAGCCCTCCATGGCTCCCAGTGTCACCCCTGCCCTATTTTGGTCCAGAGAGGGCATGAGCCACAGGAGCCACAGGTCCCCACCCAGAAACACCATTCCTGGGCTTTCATCCTGGTGCTTATCATCTATGAAATGGACATGACATCTTAGTCTAATATCGCTGCCAGGAGAAGGCAGAAGAGCGGAGGCCTCTTGCCTTATTGGTCCTGAAGTCATTCCCCACCCCCTGCACTCTGCCATTCACTCCTTTTACTACTGTTAGTCTACTGCTGTGGTTGTAAACCTTGGCTCCTCATTAGAAATATCTGAGGATGCTTTGAAAAGATATGGATTTCCTTGGTTCAGGAGGGGGTAGGAGCAGCTGCATGCTAGAGCCCACTGTGCGCTTCTCTTCCCGTCCATGTTCAGTGGCCTCATGTTGTAGCTTGAAATCTGCCAAGATGGTGGTATTTACACCGTGGAATCAGCAGACATTTCATATCAGGTCCCAGAGAGCCGGTCATTAAATGTTTACCAGCCCACACTTGGGCCAGGACATCAATATTTTCTAAAAGCTTCCACAGTGATTTTCATGTGCATTCAGGGCTGAGAACCCTTGGTCCTAGAGATGTCCCCTACTACGCACAGTTAAGATTTATGCTTACCAACAGTAGCTAACAGTTATCCAGCCCTAGCAGATGTTAAACTATTTGTGTGAATTAGATCATTCATCCCTGACCACAACCCATGAAGGAGGATTATGATCCCCATTTTTTAGAAGGTGAAATTGGGATCCATAGAGGTTTTCTGTTATCTTCTCCAGGGCCACTGTGTTGGTTAGTGGCTAAGGCCAGATTCCAACCCAGGCCTGAGCCACTGGGACCTGAGTCTGGCCAGGACCTCTTGGATGGCCGTGGTCAGTGCCCTACTTTTCCCAGCAGGTTGGACGCAGAGTCATGCTCTTGTCATTCAAGATGACCATGGGGACCATGGGGTCTGAGCCCGTGACCCTCCAGTCTGCAGTGTGTGGGTACGGAAGGAGCAGTTGTCACTGGGGTCGCTGGCAATGGACACGCCTCCATCTAGCTTAGGCAAGATGCCTGGACTTGCAGCTGGAGAGTGAAGCCCAGACACTAACGAGCTGTTGGTGCTGATGTGTGTTCTCTTCCCCTTCCAGTGGAACATGACAAGGAATTCTTCCACCCACGCTACCACCATCGGGAGTTCCGGTTTGATCTTTCCAAGATCCCAGAAGGGGAAGCTGTGACGGCAGCCGAATTCCGGATTTACAAGGACTACATCCGGGAACGCTTCGACAATGAGACCTTCCGGATCAGTGTTTATCAGGTGCTCCAGGAGCACTTGGGCAGGTGGGTGCTGTATGGGTATCTGGGAGGGGTGCTGAGTTCCCTCTGGGGGCAGAGGAAGAAGCGGGTGACGGGCAGAGGATGGGTCAGATCGGCGCAACCACGTGCCAGCCCCCGTACCAGATATCTCTTCTAATGAATGTGGATGGTGTATGTCACTTTCTTAAGGCAATGGCTGACAATGAATTCAGGAATAGTAGAAGGCCAGGGAGCCTGGGGATGTGTGGTGCCATCTGGGTATTTATAGGCAGTCTGGATCTGGCTGGGTGCTAAGGGATGTAGGAGAAAAGGGGAAGGGAAGGAAACATTTTTGAAGGGCTACCTCTCTCCCACTCATCACTCTGAAACCCAGTGCATAACATCAGGCAATCAATTAAAATGGCCATCTAAAATAAAATGTTAGGGGAAGGAAAAAACTCAAACCAAAAAATAAACGGAGAACTCATAGCCTTCCAAGAATCACTAGGTCAGAACCAAACGTGTGTGTTGAAAGTCTTTAATTTATCAAGATCCATTAATTTCAAGGTCTTGTGAGAGGTAAGGAGGCTAAGAAAAAGGGCTGGAATGTTTAGCAGGTGCATTCTATCCATATAGTCCCTAGGCGGGAATGACCAAGATCCTGTTTCTGAGTGGTTGGGTTGCTGGACGCCTCAGGCTATCAGACGTCTAATGTCCCCACTGGGGTGCCGTGGCAGGGAAATTAATGGAAGAAAGGTGGTGTGGGCAACTCCTTGTGATGTGCAGGCCTAGTATCTTCAGCTAGAAAGGGGACTTGTTACCGCAGACAGGGACAGGAGAACCATTACAGCCACGTTTGCCAAGCACTGCTATTTGGGGGTTCATCTAAGTACCAAGAAAACAAAACTCTTCTTGAGTGTTCCAGTGTTTTGCACTCGTTATCTCATTTCATATTCACAATAGTCTTCAGAAGTGGTGACTCATCTGCGAAACGGGGAGAACTGAAGTGCCCTGAAGCCAAAGAATGAGGCCACCCAGAGAGAACGTGGCCACATTAAGACGGGAGCCTAGGTTTGCAAAGCTGGAGCCCATGCTTATGAAACATATTTCTTTCAAAAATTTGTTTTTAGACCAGGTGCAGTAGCTTATGCCTATAATCCCAGAACTTTGGGAGGCCAAGGCAGGTGGATCACTTGAGGTCAGGAGTTCAAGACCAGCCTGGCCAACATGGTGAAACCCCGTCTCTAATAAAAATATAAAAATTAGCCCGGCATGGTGGCTTGTGCCTATAATTCCAGCTACTGAAGAGGCTGAGGCAGGAGAATCGCTTGAACCTGAGAGGAGAAGGTTGCCATGAGCCAAGATCAGGTCACTACACTCCAGCCTGGGTGACAGAGCAAGAGTCTGTCTCAAAAAAAAAAAATTGTTTTTGAGTAGGCAAGACATGTTCATGGTATACAATCAAAAAGAAAGAAAAGAAACCATAGGGAAAATGAAGGCTCCCAGGCCCCTTCCCCGAGGCAGTCCCTGCTGCCAGTTTCTTGAGTCTCCTGAAATCAGCAAATGTATCTGTGCATTGCTGTTTTAACCTGTTGAACCCTGAAGTGCACTCACTCCTGTCCCTGGCTTTCATTGTTGGGTGATGAACCTTGGCAGCTTTTCCCAGTGGTTCATACGGGGTGCCCTTGTCTTCTGAGTCACCTCACTGTTCCATGCAGGGGTTGTGCTGTGTTTCATGTGTGTATGCTGGCTCCTCTGTCCTATGAGGGCTGGTGCTGCAGGGCAGGTACCCTTGCTGACACACCTGTTCATGTCTATCAGATAAAGGTCTAGAGATAGAATTGTGGGGTCAGAGGGCCCACACATGGGTAGCTTTGGTAGATGTTGCTGGGCAGCTCTCCTGGGAGGTGGCATTGACGTCCACTGCCAGCGGCCAGGGAGCTCCTTGCTTAGGATGAAACCATGGCCGCTTTGTCCAGGCTGTTATCTGGATTTGCCACCCAGCTCCAGCTTCACGGGCACCTGGTCCTGTCATGGTCTGAGGTGCCTTTGCTGTCTTGCCTGAGATCCATGGGGCGGCTCCTGAGGCCTGCAGGGGTGGACAGCAGGCCTGAAGCACTGTGTTTGGAGAAGGGACCGGCATTCCCGGCGTCCTCCCAGCCAGGCTGCTGGCAACAAGCAACTTGGGCTTGGGGGTGCCCATTGTAGTGCTGGGATCCTGCTCCGGGGGGCTTCCGGCCTGCTGGGTGACTCAGCCCCCTCAGCACGGTACCTGCTGTGTGCCAGGCCTGAGGGCATCAACCGGAAGGAACTGGACATGAGCCCCTGCCCTGTGGGAGCTCCCGTTCCAGCAGAGGAGAGGACATGGCAGGTGGGAGCCATGAGTAAGGAAGGGGGTGGGGCTGAGAAGCAGGTGGAGGAAGGATGGAGCTGCTTTCTTTAGGTTTCTACATGTTCTTCCTGTGCCTCCTGAAGCAAAGCCTCCATTCTTCAGAAGTTAAATGGTTAAATTAAAAAATATTATTTATTCATTATCTGGACAGGTTGTTTTTGAATCTAGAACCAAGACATCTCTATTATGTAATTCCCCAGCTATTAAGAGTACCTGTGTGGCCTTGGGAAAGAGTCAACTCTCAGAGCCTCAGTTTTCTCCTCTGTAAAATGGGGATAATTGAATCTCCCTTCCAGAGTTGTGCTGTGGATGAAAGAGGGTAACAGCCTTACAACCGTGGCTCACACACAGGAGGTGCTCAATACATAGTCACCTGCGTTAGTAGCATCGTCATCCCGGCAGGAGGTGGAGCAAGACCTCCTTAGGAAGCCAAGAGCCTGGGTGGTGGCACTGCCTTCCCGTGTGTGTCCACTGTACCAATTCCCCCCATTCTGCCGTCTCCCAATAGGGACAAAGCCCTGAGCTTGAAAATGCTCTTGGAATCCGCTACGCTTCTGCAGCTCACCTGTTCACAGATGGGGCTCTTTGCATGTCCCCAACCTGGGCCCACATGGCTTCTTCCAGCTGAAGGTCTCCTGCCTTCCTCAGCCCAGAGGAGCCCAGACCCTGCCCCACGGCCCCCGCCCGCCATGTGGCTGCCTCATTCTCTGTGCCACCAGCTGTGCAGGGCTGGGACATCTGACGAGCTGTGCCTGAGCTCCAGGAAAGCCCAGGGGTGCTGGGGATTAGCTGGCTTTGGGTCGGCCTCAGCGTCTCTCCCCTTGTGGGAGTCACTTTCCACTGAGTCCTCTTGATCTCTTGGAATCCAGATTAAATTCCGATAATGAGCTGAGCTGGAGGCCTTCCACAGCCCTGTGGCCCTGCTTAACGTGCGGCCCCAGACAGCTGGAAAGACATGTAGGAGCCGCCCTTGGCGGGCTGTGGAGTGAGTAGGGGCTCAGAGGCAGGTCTGGGGACAGTGACCTTGGCTCCAGAGGCCTTGCAGGGGCAAGAGGGGGCTGCTAAAGGATTGGAGTCTTCTCCTCATTTTCTGAACCCCAGGCCTGGGGCCAGGCCAGCTGGGGACTGGCTTCTAGGAGCTAGATTTGCTCCTCCTGTCCCCATTGGTGTGGACTTTGGTTCCAGCTGAAGGTGAGGATATTTGTGGTTGGGGTCGTGCTGGTTCCCCTGTTTCTGCTGTGGAGCTGGGACCTGGCGTCTTCCATCCCAGCCTTCACTGTCTCTCCCCAAGTGACCCCCAGGCTTGCCCCCTCCGCAGTGCTGTCCCACATGGAGGCGACACACTTCTGCTTTGGAGCTGGCCTCTGAGCACCCCCCGGGAGGCCAAGGCCAGCCAGGGCAGCAGAATCTGCTCCAAGGGAGTCGGCCGCCACCAAAGTCGAGATGATGTCGGCAGCTGGCTGAAAATGTCCCTGGGTTCATCTCAGCGACGTTGGCTGCCAGGAGGGTGACCTCAGCGTGGACTCCAGGGCCAAGATTTGGATCAGCTGCAGCCTGAGTCACTCTGAGGAAGAGGGAGCTGTCCCCCCGCCTGTCCCCACCACGTGGGATGGATTGGCAGAGGAGGCCTGGGCTTAGCTCCCTGGGTCCCTTCAGTTCAGGCAGGGGCCCCTGCCCTCGACCAGCCCTGAGATGGGGGCCCTGAGTTTCTGCCTTTCTGAGAAGCTCCCAGGGGATGCCCTGATGATTTTGGTCCATGGACCTGAGAAGGTAGATGGAGCTGGATGAGGAAGGAGGAATGCTGCAGCCCCCTCCCAGGGTGGTCCTTGGGCGGTAGGCCTTGGGTTTCTTGGCTAGTCCTTTCCTGGGGACCCTGGGGTGGCGGCAACTTATTATGCACAGATTCAGGACTTGGTAGCAAGAGTCTGGGCAGGTTTCGCCCTGCTGTTAGGCCCCACGAGCATGTTTGGGCAGAGAGCCATGGTCACGTTCCAGAGCACGTCTCCACCCCTGTGGTCCAGGCTTCTTGTTGCATGGGGCTTACTGTTTGCGACTGTGCTGGACACTTCAGCTTTGTGTGCCTTGGAAAGGTTCCTATGAGGATGTGTCATCCCCATTTTACAGGTGCAGAGCCTGGCTCCTAGGTGGGAAGCCGCTTGCCCGAGAGCACACAGCTACAAAGTGGAAGAGGCGGGACTCGAACCCCAACTCTGAGATTGCAGCACCCACCATCTTAGCCGTGGCCACACCTCAGTGATTCCTTCAGTGCTGATTTCCTCACCTGGGGCTCAGATGGATCCACTGATGGGTCCTGAGCTGGTTTTCAGCCTTGGCTGTTCATTTGAATCACAGAGGCTTTTAAAACTCCTGATTGGTGGGGGTTGCTTTGGCGTGCTTTAAAAGCTCCCAGGTTGATTCCCCCCGTGCTGGGGTGTGAACAGCTGCTTAAGAGCTCTCTAATTCCTCACCCATGAGCTGTCTTACATGCCCAAGAGATGGAAGAAAAGGGATTTCTTTTCTTTTCTTTTTTTTGAGATGGAATCTTGCTCTGTCACTCAGGCTGGAGTGCAATGGAATGATCTCAGCTCACTGTAACCTCTGCTTCCTGGGTTCAAGAGATTCTCCTGCCTCAGCCTCCCAAGTAGCTGGGATCATAGGTGTGTGCCACCACTCCCAGCTAATTGTTTTATTTTTAGTAGAGACGGGGTTTCACCACGTTGGCCTTCTCCGATGTGGTCCATGTTCCCTTCAGCTTGGTCTCTCAGAGAAGACTGTTTTTCTTCCTGCAAGACTGAGCCCAAAGTGTAGTCCAGACCATAATTGTCAGTCTCAACGGCACAGGAAAGGGACTGGCTAAGGGTGAAGATTTCTTTGGACTCTGGCTCGAGAAGCTTCTGCAAGCTTCTGGAAGCCTCTGGAGCTTCTTGCTGCTCCAGAAGGCTACGTGCCTTTTTTCTCGTCTCCTGGCTTCTACCCCTTCCCACTACACCTCAGCCCCAGGGCATAAGCTCTGGTTTTGAGCTGTCTTCTCAGGATGTACCGGTTCAGCTTCCCCAGTAGCCTCTTCAGAGGGCAAGGAGGATCCCTTCTGGCTGCTGGGAACTTCCAGGATGTCCTGGACAGTCAGAGGAGAGCAGCCCTCATCAAGGAGCCTTGGCATTTTTCGCTCACAGCCCGTTTCTTTGGGCCCTACTCCAGAACCCAGCCTGAAGCTGCCTGAGTAGGAGTGGCAGGCCCTTCATGCCTTTGGTTCCCTGTGGGGTCCTCTCATGGATCTGCAGGATCCCTCTGGAAAAAGCCACCCTGCTGGGCAGAGACAGCAAACCACTGTGTTCAATCCAATTAATGCCGGAGACACGGCTTGCATGCCCCGCTTAGCATCCGGGGGCCAGATGCCCGCTGGCTTCCCGTCCTGTGGTCTGAGGCCATCTGGTGGGCCTTGGTGGCTTTTTTGATCTCTGTCCCTGTTATTTCTTCCCATAATTCATCCCAAGCATGGCTTCACGGGGAGAATAGAGGTGGTGGCCGGGTTTGCTGAGTGTTTGCCGTTGGCAGGGAACCTGAGCTAGTGGCCGGCATTTTCCCTGATTCCCCATAGGTGTTACACCATGTGCAGTGAAGCTGAGCGGGTGTCCCTGCCAGGTGGGTGGTCCTCCTCTCTTGTAGACCACCTGTGGGAGAGGTCTGCTCCCTTTACGTTTCCATCAATTTAGCCGAGTCCACAATGCGATCTTGGAGCCACCTCTCTCCCATGACGCTTGTCTGTACTGGGAGAAGGGATGGCTGCCTTTGGGAACAGTCATGATGACAAAAGCTAATTGCATGCAATGGGGACTCTTCACTACTACCCACAACAACCCCCCGTGGAGGCAGCCTTATCCCTGCCCACCCCCCTTTTTTCTTTAGAGATAGAGATAGGCAGGGTCTTGCTCTGCTCCTCTGCTGGAGTGCAGTGGAGTGATCACAGCTCACCGTAGCCTCCACCTCCCGGGTTTGACCGATGCTCCCACCCAAGCATCTCAGGTAGCTGGGACCACAGGCACACACCACCATGCCTGGCCAGTTTTTTACTTTTGTAGAGATGAGGTCTCACTATGCTGTCCAGGCTGATCTCAAACCCCTGGCCTCAAGTTATTCTCTTGCCTTGCCCTCCCTGACTGCTGTGATTACAGGCATGAGCCGCCATGCCTGGTCCCACACCCTTTTTCACAGGCTAGGAAATGAAGGCACAATCCTGGGTTGGGGATTAAGGATGAGAAGCTTACCTCTTTCTCCAGTCACATGTTTTTCTTCCTTGGCTGATGGATACACTATTTTCTTTCTCCTCACGGCAGTCCAGTCCTGTAAATTGGGTAACGGTGGGGCAAATCGTATTTTCCACAAGAGGAAACTGAGTCAGAGAAGACCAGTGACCTGCCCTGCCTGTCCCAGCTGTGTGTAGTGAGGCTTTGCAGATGCACCGGGAGCCACCTCCCTTCCACCACTCGGAAGTTGTGCGGACTTGGAGAGCGTTGGACCCTTGCCAAGTCGCGTGGGGACGCGTAGTGAGGATCTGAGCGACATGCGAGTGGGGCCCAGCAGAGACAGCAACAGGCACTCCACAAGGGCAGGAGTTTGTTCATTTTGCTCCCTATGGTATCCATTTTGCCTAGAGCCTGGTGCATAGTAGGCGCTCAGTAAGACATCGAATGCATGAAAGGATAAAAGCGTGACCTGGGGTCCCCTTTGAGGATGTGGGCTTCCTGAGGTCCCAGGCTGCATGGTCTGGTCCTGTGTGCCTGAGCCACACATCACAGATACCTGCTGGATGAGCAAGTGCCGGCCAGCATCTTTGCCCCGGGGCGGATCTGTCCTAGCAAATGCTCCACCATGCTTTCCCTCCCAGAACTGAAACCCAAGAATGCCTTGCTTGCAATCTTTCTTGAGCATCTGAGCCCGATTTCCAAAGAGTGAAAATTGCCTGTAATTATGATACGTTTTGATCCTATGGATGTTCCCCTGCGATGATTATAAGTACGTTATTTAGAACTGCGTGCCAGTGGGTGCCCAAGGGTAGGTTGGTTCTTGTTTGCAAATAGGGGAGGCATCAGTGTGTGTGCCGCAGCCTGGGGTTCTTTACACTGGGATGCATTAGGGGAGAATGGGCTTTTGTGGTGGTAGCTCTCTGGATAACTTGATCTGGCACTTTGATTCCAAAAGCACTTCATGCTTGGCCCCGGACCTCTGCAAGCCTGTAGAAGCTCATTTTTCCAAATGTATTAACATCTGTGTTTCAAATCAAGATCTGTAATTGCTTTAGCCTTTTTGGCAGGAGACAAAGAGAATTAATATTTTTCAATTTGGTCATAAGCACAGTCATCTGTAGCTGGGAAGAAAAGTGTCTGCTCAAATATTAACTCTAAGGATGGGGAATACAGGCGTACCAGGAAGATGATGTTTTAAAGGAGACAATCACAGTTAATGAAGCTAGTTCAAGCTCAGACTGGAAGTAGGCATGTGGATAAATACTCAAGGTTCTTCCAAACCCTGCTTCTTCTTTCGCCTTCCTATTGCCCCCTCTATCGGTGCCATATTCTTCCTTTTCCTCAACAATGCCCATGGCTTTCCATTTTGTTACCCCAAGAATGGAAGAAGGAAAGCTGACACCTGGCCTTGCATTCCAGCACACATGCCACCCTTCTCCTCCCGGGACCAAGGCAGGCATTGCTAATGGATCCCAGCCTTTCCTTTCCCTGGATCCTTAATACAGGCCTCTAAATAAGGCAGCCACTGGTAATTGAGTGAAGCTGCCATCAAGTGAAACCTGTTGACCACTGGTTTCAGGTAGGGTTTCTTCGAAGCTGACCCTGAGGATTGTGTGGCTGTGAGAGTAAAGGATTAGAAAATGCTTCCAGGAAAGGCCTGTAGGAGCATCAGGCAGTGGGACTGGGAGGTGGGGAGGCCAGGTGAGGGAGCGGTGCTGTGCAAAGTGCCCCGAAGGGTGACTTTGGCTCACTTCTCCTGCTAGAGGTTCTGGAGACAAAGTTGCATCCTCACCCTAGTCCCATCAAGAGAGCAGAAGTCTTTATACCTTGTCATTTGAGGCAGGGTTTCCGTTTACCAGCCTCTGCAGTAGTGACTTTTGAGGGTGGCTCGTTCTCTGGGGTAAGGGTGCTCCTGAGCATTGTAGGGGGTTCAGCAGCAGCACTGGCTTCCGCCCACCAGATGCCAAGGACATCCCCACACTTGGCTGTGAAACCAAAAATGTCACCACACATTCTCAGTGTCCCATCTTTAAAGGGCTCCTAACTAGGCCCTGGAGAAGAGTTAGGAAAAGGAGACGGGGCAGAATGGCCCTGATTGAGAAGCACGGGGTGGGTCGGGACGTGCCGTGCCTCCAGGTGACACAGCCGAAGCTGAACACACTTAAGTGGGAAGTCCCTCGTCCAGCCTGTCTTCCCACCTTCCCGTTCACCTGCTCACTGCTGCCTGCACTAAACACCAGCTGTGCAGCTCCTCACACACATCTGTCCGGGGTGGTGCTCAAACCCAGCTGTTGTCAGAACCTCCTGGAAATATATTGGAAGAGAAAAAGACAGGTTCCTATGTTTAACCCCAACTAGTCAGGTGTAGGGGTTAGGAGTTTTCATTATTAATGTTTAAAAACAAGCTCCCAGGACTGGCCGTGTCACTTTCGTGGCCCAGCGCAAAATGAAAACATGGGGCCCCTTGACAAAACTGTATAAAGGATTTCAAAACAGAAACAGCAGAGCATGAAACTGAGCACAGATACTTCTGTGTGCCGGGCCCTGTGTGACTGCGAGGGCCACATGCCCGTGAAGCCGGTCCTGGCCTTGCCATCTCCGTGGATGTAGATGTCTGTTGATACCTGTGTTGACAGATGTCTTTATACAGATATCTTTCAGCCCCAGCCTCATTACCAGCTGTCTCCTGTACACACGAACACGTGGAAACACACAGATCCACAGAAACAGACACAGACACAGCACATGGAAGCACAGACACAGCACACAGAAGCACACCCTGTTTCCCCTATTTTAACATGTTACGTCAATAGGGCACATTTTTCATAATCAAGGACCCAGCATCTGCATTTTTATTAAGGAAAGTCAGTCATTTATTCCGGACCCCTTTGCTTTGACTTCTTGTCCTTCTGTCCTGTCCAGGATGCCACCTGCCCTCAGTGGCCACGTCCCCTGGGGCTCCTCCTGCCCGTGTGTCTCTCTGGCTTTGCTTGTTTCTGAGGGTGACAGTCACCCAGCATTTGCAGGGAGTCGATGCAGAATCCTCTCCCCCTATTGCTGGGTCTACCTCAGCTCTACCTATTTTAAAATTCAACCCGAATCCTTGCACTCTGGCTGTGGCTCGATGTCTTCTGGACTTGGGAGGCCTGGGTCACAGCCACACGGGGTCCCCAGACTGGAGTCCTTGTAACCCTTGGGCTTTCAGCTATGGCGACCCCAGTGCCTAGCATGGAGTGTTCCACATGGCTCTGCTTCTTGAGTGGACACTAGATAAAAAGAACTCGGAGTAAGCATTCTTTGTCTCTTTGCTCTTCCCCAGGGCCTGGTTAGGGCCTCTTTAAAGATGGCACTTGGGGTGTCCTCAAAAGCAGGCTCTTTCCCCTCCATGCTGTGGGCTTAGGGAAGTGGGCTCAGCCTCTTGCTCTGGGTTTGAACCCACAGGTCCCGGAAGTCGGAGAGGTGGGTGGGGTGGTTTGGGAGTCAGGTTTGCAAGCAGGATTGAAGGCTGGAACCAGGAGCCTCCCAAGAAACCAGTCGCGGTCATTCTCCTTGGAAAGGTTTCTCTAGCCGAGCCCTGCCTCTGCCCCTTCCCCCTTGGGTGTTTCACGTGTGGGGGTTCATGGCACAGTAGGAAAGGCACGTCTGAGGCCCTAGTCTTGCTCCTGGACATAAGAGGGATCCTCCAGCTCCCCCTGCATCGCTTTTCTCTGCGGATGCCTCCACAGGTTTCCCTGGCGGGTTCCCTGCCACGAATGTAGGCAGCATTTCTCCTCCAGCCCCTGTCTGGCTGCTCAGGCAGGTGACTCCCACCAAGTCAGCCTCACCAGATGCACCTTGGACAGGGCTTCCACCCCTCCTCGGAGAGGTGGACCCACTGAGCCGCAGACCTCAAGGCTTCCCCTCCCCACACACCTTTCCCTATGTGGGGGCTGTGCTGGGGCTTTCTCTGACCCACTGAGGAGATGGAGTGAAGGCCAGTGGAGAATTCCCCAGCCCCCGCACCCTCAGGAGCACCCCTCACCCCTCAGATACACAGTTCCTCACTCTCAGGAGACACCTCTCACCCTCCGGAGACACCCCCTCACCCTCAGGAGACACTCCTCACCATCAGGAGACACACCTCACCCTCAGGAGACACCCCTCACCCTCAGGAGACAACTTCTCACCCTCAGGTGCACCCCTCACCCTCAGGAGACAACTCCTCACCCTCAGGTGCACACCTCAGGAGCACGGTCTCCAGGAGGTCCTGACGGGTTTGAGTCCCAGACCCACACCGTTGTGTTTTGATGATCTCCAAGCTGCCTCACTTCCTTGCCCCCTCCAGGTGGTTCCTGGAGTCACCTCTCAGACAGACTCCTTGCATTCAAGTCTTTGACTCAAGATCTGCCTCTGGAGTGGCTAAAGCATGACCGAGGCCGAGTGTCAACCACACAGGGCAGCCGGGAGGGCTCCTGGGCAAGGGGCAGCTTTGGCATCTCATAGCTCCTGGGACCCGGTGAGGGGCTACTAAGTGCAAGCCGACGTCATCAGCCTGCCCCCTTCCTGGACCCCTCCGGCTTAAGGATTCAGCCGTGAGATAAGCTCAGACACCGCTCGGCCTTTTCTACGTGTTCCAACCCAGCCCGTTTTTGCGAATCTTGAATTTGGCGATTGCGTCCCTTGTTTCTGTCTGCAAAGCACTGTCAAGTTTCTTTCCCATATCTCCCTGCTTTGCTGCACTTTTTCTGTCTCTGTGTTTAGAATCTTAAAACAGCCTGTGGTTCTCTTTCAAAAAGAAAAAAAAGAGGCTGGAAAGATGACGGAGGGTGAAGACTGTATTTGTGGTGCTTGTTTATTCCTTGAGTGTGCTACATGAAAGAGGCTGAATTTACCTCATTCTATTTTGGTCTGGACCTGGAGGCTGGAGGAAATGGGGCCACCAGAGGAAGTCTAGAAAGATGAGTCTCCCATCCTCTATGGCCGCCCGCTGCCTCCACGGTGCCAGGTGCAGGCAGCTGTCCATCCATATGGGATTTCCCCCAGAGCTGTGTCAGAGGCTCTGCAGTGTCCCCCAGGTTTTTCTGGGGACACTCCAGGAGTTCTTGACATCTCACCAGAGTTCTTGATGTGGTCTATAAGCTGGAATCCAGCTCAAGGCTTAGTTCTGGTGGGTTTCCAGATGGATCATGCCGGGGTTGAATGGAGCGGTGAGAGCCTCCAGTTTTCCAGAAATTCTGGGGCTCAAACCCTGGTATCTCAAGCAAAGAGTGACAAGAGTTGGGTCCAAAAGGAAATGTGAGGTTTGCTTTCTTCCAGGCTGTTGCTTTCTGCCCACCTGAGTCCTTTCCATTTTTTTCCTGACGTGGGGAAAGGAGGTGGCTCTGAAGAGGTGACGGGGACAGGATAATGGGGGCACCAAGCTGGAAGCTCATGCAACCTGGCAGTTTCCAGCAAGGGATCAGTCTGGGGTCATTTGACAGCACCCTGGTTCCACAGCCAGGCCTGTGAAGGTGGAGGGCATGGAGGTGCTCAGGGGCTGACAAAGGTCTCCCTTCAACTAGCATGTGGAGCTAGGTGCCCATGGCCTGGGAGCGGGCTCTTAGTGGGGCATAGGGTGGGCTGGGTGGGCTAAGTCCCCAGTGAACAGCGAGGCAAAGCCATTTCTGGAGCTACCTGAATAATCTGAAGACGTATTTACCATTTCTCTTTTAATAATATAAACTACTGGAAGTGAAACTGGAAAACCTCCCTGGCCGTAAGAATGCTCGGATAGCAGCACGTTTGCCCAGTGCGCAGCCAGGGTCTGCTTTGTGCTGGGCTGTGTGCTCAGGGCAGAGGCTGCCCCAGTGCTGAAAGAAATAGGGCTGGTTCTTGCTGACAAAAAGCTAAAGTCTGGTGAGGAAACAGAAAAACCCAAGAAACTATACAAACAAACTCAGACTCTAGCCCAGATACCGCAGGGGAGAGGACTTGGATTTGGGGGCGTCCAATGTGGATGCGCCATCTGGGCATCAGTGGACGCTTCCCTGGGGAGCTCAAGAATGGGCAGGTGTGAGAGAGGTGCAAAGGCAGGAAAGAGTGTTGCAGGCAGCAGGAACAGCACCTGTGAAGGGCTTTCTCGCAGATGAGAAAGAGGGCTGGGTGGGAGGAGAGTGTGGAGACTCTGGCCTGGCCAGTCAGGGCCTTACAGGCTGGGTGACCTGGAGTTGACAGTAACGCCTCCTCTCTCTCCCCAGTTTCTCAGTTTGGACTGTCAGTTCTATAGTCTCCTTTACCACAGAACACAGTAGAGAGCTTTGTCTTTTTATCCTAAGAGCTGAGAAAGGGTTTGAGGCAGGGAAGTTAATTGCTCAGCCCCTGCAAGCTGCTGGGCAAGGGGAGTGCAGGGTGAGAAGAGTGAAAGGGGAACCCACGGGGTTCTCTCCCTCCGCCATCAACCATTACCGTGCGGGGCTGGCGTTTTGCTGGATCAGGGCTCTGGGCTGGCTCTGTTCACCACCCGCATTTCTCTGAGCCACAGTGTCCCACCTGCGAGATGGGACAGCACCTACCTCTCAGGTCCCGTAGGGTTCAGTGGGCTCGCTCGGTGCCTTGTTCTGAGATGGCCCTGTCTTGAGTCGGGGTCAGCCCTTTGGAGTTGTGGTCTGAATCCCACGGTGAAAGATTCACACTGACACTGAGGTTTGCTCCAGCCAGCTGGGAGCCTTGAGTCTCTGGCTCTGCCCTGGCATCTTGAGCGTATCTTTCCATTTAACCCATTCTCAGAACAATCCTCATTGCTACCTCCATTTTATAAACAAAAGAACCTGATGGACAGAGGCTGACTTGCTCAGGGTTACTCCACTGGGATTTAATTCCGACTTTCCTCAACCCAGCGCCTGGAGTCCTACAGCCTGCATCCCTGAGCACCCACTGTGGGACCCGAGGACCACCCTGCAGAGTTCATCAGAGAGGATTCTGGGCCCCTGACCTGATTGTCTCTGCTGGTGACTGTGTCTCTAATGAGAGAGAGCCTTCCATTTGTCACTGTGATTCTCTTCCCTCTTGACCTCCTGCCTCTGTGATCTGCACCTAGATACAAGTTTGAAAGGCTCATTACCTCACTCCATTGATGGAGTAAACATTTCTTTGCAGCAGGACTTCTCAGAGCCTTTAAAGAGCTAAGGTGCGTTATGAAATCTCTAAGCAGCAATATGTTGTGTGGCACTTCCCAACCTTATTTCACCACAGAGCATTTTGGATTTTTGACCCTCTCATTTTCCTCTCTTAGCTCTCCCATTAATAAATTGCAGTTTTTGAGACCTTGATAAACTCCAAACCCTTTGTCTTGTGGATGGGGAAACTGAGGGCAAGACTGTAAAGGCCACTGACTCGCTTTCTGACTGTGACAACGCTGGCCTCTGGGCGATTGACAGGAGTCTTCCCGATCTTCCCGTGAGTGGCTGGGTGGGTGCTGTCTGCAGTTAGCTGGCCCTGCCCAAAGGGAGACAGACAGTCACGGGGTGGCCACCTGAGCCCTGTCTGTGGCAGGAGGATATTGTGCCTCTTTACATGTTTTTCCACCTTTCTCCTCAAATGCTTTAATTTTAGTCTTCCTGGCTATGCATCGTCTTAAAGAAAGTGTGTTTTTGAAAAGCCTTGGACCTCCCTGACTTCATCTTCCCATCTGGGGGCTGCCAGGGACTGCTCTATGATTTGGCAGGAAAGCAGGGCATTCCCTGAAGCCGAGGTAGGGGAGCCTGGGGACCCGGCTGGGGCCTCTCCAGCCTGCAGCTCAGGAGGGGCACCCCTTGGACCCAGGAGCTGGCAGCCAGGGTGGGGCCGGCTTCCTCCTGGGTTCCTTTGATCTCCTTCCCGGGCTTCCCTGCAGGCTGGGGCTGCTGCTGGGCTGACTCCAGGTGCTCTGCGGGTTGCCGTTTCCCGGCCTGACTCACCGCAGCCGCGCTCCCTCCATGACGTTATGCTAGCCTGGGAATGCTCTGGCCGTGCTCCCTGGCTCGCGCTTTCTTGCGCCTTTTCTTCTGAGGAATCTCCTTGCGGCCCAGCGACAGTTCACAACCTGCAGGGCTTCAGAATGTCAGCCCTCAGTCTTCCAAAGAGCAGTAGGGTGAGGCGAGGGTGAGGGTCAGAGTCGGGGTGCGGGAGAGTCAGCTGGGTCTGCGGGGCGTCAGAGCCCCTGATCTCCACCCCTGCTTAGAACCCCTCCCAGCTTCCCAGCACTCAGGCAAGACCTGCTCTCCCCGGCCAGAGGCCCTGCAGGGAACATTGTGCACCTGTGCCCCAGCCTCACTACTTTCTCATCATGATTTCCGCATTGGGTTCCCTCTGCCGGGAACACTTTTCCCTGCCCTTTCAGCTGTGTTAGCTCTGCTCATCCTTTGACCCCCATCGGGAGATGTATCTTTGGAATGTCCTCCCTGCCCACCCTCACACCCTCACACCCTCACACTCTGCACACCCTCACACCCTGTACACCCTCACACCCTCACACACTCACACCCTCACACACACACCCCCTCACACCCTGCACACCCTCACACCCTGCACATCCTCACACCTTGTACACCCTCACACCCTCACACACACACTCACACCCTCACATACTCTCACACTCACACCCTGCACACCCTAACACCCTGTACACCCTCACACCCTCACACACCCTGTACACCCTCACAGACACACTCACACACACACTCACACCCTCACATACACACTCATACCCTCACACCCTGCACACCCTCACACCCTGCACACCTTCACACCCTCACACACATACACTTACACACTTATACCTTGTACACTCTCACACCCACCCTCACACACTCACACACTCACACCCTCACATACTCTCACACTCACACCCTGCACACCCTCACACACACACACCCTGTACACCCTCACACACACACCCTGTACACCCTCACACCCTTACATCCTCACACCCTGCACACCCTTACACCCTGTATACCCTCACACCATGCACACCCTGCCCACTCTCACACTCTGGACACAGTCACACCCTGCACACCCTTCACATCCTGTACACCCTCACACCCTTCACATCCTGTACACCCTTCACACCCTGCACACCCTCACACCCTACCACCCTCATACCCTTCACACCCTGCACACCCTCACACTCTCACGTCCTCACACCCTGCACACCCTCATACCCTGAGCACCCTCACACCCTGCACAGCCTCACACCCTACACGCCCTCACACCCTCACATCCTGCACACCCTCACACCCTCACACACTCACATCTAGTTCTTTTCTTTTGTCTTGCTCGCCCAGAGTACTCTTCCCCCCTTCACGCTCCTTAATTGGAGTTTAATGACCCTCTTTAGTACTGGGCACGCCCAGCCTCTGGACTCACAGCTCCATCTCTGGCTGCCATTGTGTCTCTGGCTCCTTGCAGAGCACCTGTGGAGAGGAGGCGTTTCGTGTGGATTTCAGGAGAGAAACTGTGTTCGTTCCTCTTGCTGCTGTAACAAGTGACCACTAACTTAGTGGCTTAAGGCAACGCAAATTTACTGTCTTAAAGTTTGGGAGGTCTAAAGTCTGAAATGGGTTTTACCAGGTCAAAATCAAAGTCCATAGGGCTGCATGTTTTCTGGAGGGCTTGGGGGAGGATCTGCTTCCTTGCCTTTTCTGGATTCCAAGAGCCAGAGCCCCCTTTCCTGGCTCGAGTTCCCCAGCTGCAGTCACACCACCCTGACCCCTGCTTTGCTGTCACATCTTATTCTCCAGCCTCCTGCCTCCACCGTTATCAGGACCCTTATGATTCTTTTAGGCCCATGAGGATAATCCAGGGTAATCTCCCAATTCAAAATCTTTAATTGCCTCCGCAGAGTCCCTCCTGCTATGGAAGGTGGCATACTCTCAGCTTCCAGGGATCAGGACCTGCATGTGTTTGATGCGGGTATTTTCCACCTGCCGCATCATCTGAAGTGTTTTTTCCTTTTTTTGATGGTGGGCCTGGGCCAGCCCCCTCCTCTCCTGCCCTGCCTCCTCTAACTTGGGTGGGGCTCCTGGAGATGGCTTTCTGTGCTTCAAGCAACCTCTGGCCTGGGGTCTGTTGCTCTCAGCGGAGGCCTCTCCTGAACCTCCCTGCCCTTCAGTTTTTGGTACAATCTCTATCCCCACTTAATAGGCAATATTAAGGTGATATTCACTGGGGATGGGGATTATACTGACCTCACTGGAGGAGGGGGGAGGTAGGAGAGTGTCACTTGAGAGCCTGGTGTGCCGTAGGTGCCCAGGATGAGCTGTTGAGGTGCTCATGGCACCTGGCCACCAGCCAGGTGATTCTACATGTGGCCCTTCCAACCCCAGCTTGTGCCTGCTCCCTGAAGGTGGTGGGCGGCTGTGTCTGAGGGCAGCTGAAGGGGAGATCAGGCTGGCTCTCAGGCTGTGATGGCGAGAACATTTTTCATTACACTGCCCTGAATTATGGCCCAGAACTGGTGTCTAATCCCCGTTCAGCCACCAGCTGTTCATGCACGAGACAGAGACTCTCTGATCTTCCAAGCTGAAAATTAAAATGACCGGAATGGATTTCCAAGGACCTGTTCTACTCCTAAGACCCGGGATGGCCGGGCCCGGGGCAGAAATGCAGGAGGCATCCTCCCCACAGTCCTGACTGCGGGCGTCGGGACACGTCGTGGACTTTCCCAGGCAACAAGGCAGTGCGCACTGCGTGACCCTGTCGGAATTTGTGTTTCTTGTGGCTCCAATGCCTGCCTGGTGCCTCAGGGCTGGAGAGATCCTCAGATTCCCAACTCCCGCTCTGTTTTGCCCTGGGGCAGTGTCAGGACCGTCTTCCCTGGATCTGTGTTTGCACTGAGGCCCTGGTCCTGCATCCCACGTGGGAGTCTTATTCCTCGCAGGATGGACGCAGGTGGTGGGTGAAGGCCCATGAGGATCAGTCTCTAAATAGCCTCTAGGAAGGTAACCAGAGGGCGAAAAAGGGACTTCCTGTCTTCCCACGTTTGAGATTTAAAAATATCCCCTTTTCCATTGTGGTCGAACTTTCCAGGGGAAGGTGGGCTGGGAGACTCTGGGAAGGAGCCTGGGGGTGTGTAGTTCCTCCCCCTGCTCCCTCTAGAATTAGATTTCAGCCGGTTCACATGGGTGTCCCTGGGAGGAGGCACCCAAAAGCCCAGCAACGCGCTGTCCCCAGGCTGGTGGTTAAATATTAACACCTCTCAGCGCCACGGCATTGGGGTCACCAGCCGTTCATGCCTTGCAGAGCAGGGATATTGGAGAACCCAGTTTTAGAAGAGAAAAGAAGAGGGGAGGGGAGGGGAGGGGAGGGGACTCTTTGGGTCTTGCAGTTTTTTTAATCAGAAACAGCCAGAGAAAGTAGAAGGATCATCAAGTTTGTAGACAGAAGACATGTGGCCTGACCCCTGGCTCTGCTCCCTCTCTCTGGGCTTAGAGAAATGGGAAAAACTATCTGAACCCAGGAAAGAAGGTGAGAGCCAGGCTCACCACCTCACCCAGGCTTGTTCTGCTGATCAAGTATAATATGGAAATATGTTGCCCCATACAGATCTAGCTTTTTCCAGAAATGGGGCGTGCTTACTAAATTGAGACAGTATTGACATACCTGTGTTAGCTTGTAAAGGGAAGCAAAATACTTCACAGTCAGTTGTTATGCCATGCTGGTGTGTGTGCATGTAAATATTTCATGCAGATGTGTGTAGACTTTAAAACAGTTATTAGCATCATGGCACCATACTCTGTATTTGGGGCTTAGATTGGCCTTATTCGTTTTCAAAAATATAGCTTTATTAAGATATAAAGTGTACAATTCAGTGGTTTTTGGTACATTCAGAGTTGTGCAACAGACACCACTGTCTAATGTTAGAATGCCTTTCATCACCCTGAAAGGAAACGCCATACTCATTAGCAGTTACCCCCATTTTCCTACCTCTCTAGCTGTTGGCAACCACTAATCTACTTTCTTTTCTTTCTGTTCTTTGAGACAGGATCTTGCTCTGTCATTCAGGCTAGAGTGCAGTGGCGTGATCACAGCTCACAGCAACCTCCACCTCCTGGGCTCAAATGATTCTCCCACCTCAGCCTCTAAAGTAGCTGGGATTACAGGCACGTACCACCATGCCTGCTTAATTTTTATATTTTTTTGTAGAGATGGGGTTTTGCTGTCTTGCCAAGTCTGGTCTTGAATTCCTGGGCTCAAACGATCTACCCACCTTCACCTCCCAAAGTGCTGAGATGACAGGTGTGAGCCACCATACCCGGTCCTACTTTATTCTGTCTTATGGATTTGCCTGTTCAGGACATTTCAAAGAAATGGACTCATATACTCTGCAGTCTTTTAAGTCTGACTCCTTTTTCTTAGCATAATGATTTCAAGATTAATCTGCATCATAGCCTTTATCAGGACTTCATCTTTTAATGCCAAATAATATTCTGTTGTATCTGTTTACTGTGTTTTGTTTATCTGTTCATCAGTTGATGGACACTTTGGCTGTTTCTACTTTTTTTGGCTGTTGTGACTAATTCTGCTATGAACATTGGTGTGTAAGATTTTGGGTGGACATATATTTTAATTGCTTCTGTGGGTAGTAAAATTGCTGTGTCACATGGTGATTCTACATTTGACCTTTTGAGTTACCATCATACTGCTTTCCAGAGTGGCGGCCCCGTTTTCCAATCCTACCATTAGCGTCTGAGAGTCCCACGTTCTCCACCTCCTTGCCAGTAACACTAGTTATCGTCTGTGGTTTTGGCTCTGGTCATCCTAGTGGGTGTGAAGTACTGTCTCACTGTGGTTTCAGTTTGCGTTTCCCTAAAGGTTGATGATGTTTCGCATCTTTTCATGGCTCACTGGCCATGTCTTTCTTAGGAAAACGTCTGTTCAAATTAGCCTTCTCTATTTCGGGAGGAAATGGCGTGCTAGCTTTACAACATGAGTTTCACACTCTCCCTCTTCCATGTTCTTGATCAAATTATTTAAGAAAGAATTAACTGTTGATAGTTTTAAAAACCTGTGGTTTTAAAACCATCTGAGGTATGGGGGTGGGAAAAATATTCTTAATTTTAATTTATTTTAGGCAAATCAAAATTTTCATTTCTTTTTGCACCAATTTTAGCATTTCCCATTTTCCCAGAAATTTACATCCTGCAAATTCTGTTTTTTAACACCTTCCTATCATATTTCCACCTTGTCAACAAGTGTAGATTTATATGGTTCTTTGAAGCGCATGTGCAGGGCTCCATCACCTTGGACATGCCATGATGTTTTTACTAGTCCCTCTCACTGGATGGTTAGTTTTCAGTTTTTCTGTTATAAACAGTGTGACTGTTGTTTGGGTTATCTATCTCTGAAACTAACCACTCACATGTAGTAGCTTAAAACAACATCATTTTATTGCTCAGGAATTTAGGCAGGGCTTAGCTGGGTGGTTCTTCTACTCTTTTTGGTGTCTGCTGTGGTCACTGATGGAACTAGGAGCTTGGCTGGGTCTGGAAAGCCTGAAATGGTGCTTCACCTGGGGGCTGGCTTGGTCTCTCTCTCTCTCTCTGCCTTATAGACCCTTACCCTCTGTGGCCTCTGCCTCCTTCCCCTCCATGTGGTCTCTTTCTTCAGCAGTGTAGTTAGATTTCTCGATTCAGTGACTTGCTTCCCACAGGGCGAAAATAAAAAGGAAAGTTTTCTTAAGTCCTAGTTCTGAGCCTGGCAGGGCCTCAGTTCCACTGGGTCCTACCGGTCACAGCAGATCACATGGTCAATCCAGACTTCAGAGGTGGGAAGCAGACTCCACAAGTTTATGGGACAGCAGCATGTGTGTACAGAGACAAGGAATTGTTGGTGGCTGTATTTGCAGAAAATCTAACACTATTGCGAACATAGTACACTTTTCTGACAAATTTTGGAGTCCAAGGTGAACGTTCCTGGAAAGGGTATGGGGTCTGTTGACTGGAGAATCACGGGCAAGTCATGTAACCTCTGGGGCCAAGACATGTAAAGTCCCCATCCTAGGATTTCCTGAAGTCTAGCAGAGAATAGACACCAACACTGACATACCTTGTAATAACTACAGATGCTCTTCCAGGAGTGTCTTGGAGTTTGCTGCCAGACTGGTCTTAACTTGGCTCTTCCTAATCATTGAAAAAGATGGCATTATTCCCATTTTATGTAAGAGAAAACCAAGACACAGGAATTACCTGGCTTAACCTTTCCTTCTCCCCTCTCCATCACCTGGGTGTCATCCCCCTCTAGTATTTTCTCTGCCCCACACAATGTTGTGATGGCAACACATATCACACAGGATTCAACACCTTTCTGTGTGTCTCTTGTCCCCAGGTGAGTGAAGGGGGTGGCAGGGTTTAAGCGTGCAGGTTCTTGAGTCAGATTTCCGGTGCTGTTGCCTGGTTCTGCCACTTATCAGGTCTGTCACTGCAGATGATTGGCTTCATTTCACTGACCCTGACTTTTCTCATCTGTAAAACGATAACAGGACTTCGACCATTTCATAGGGCTGTCGGGAGATTTGGAGAACTGATTCGTGGAAAGCACCGAGATTCTCAGCAGTGGCGAAGGTGAAAGAATGCATTTAGGTTCCTCAAGGCCTTTCACCCTGAGCCTTCCCCACCTCTTCTCTCACCTGGGCTGGGCCAGGGAGGCCAGTGTGTTCAAAGTAAATAAAAATGTCACAAAGAGTTCCTTCAGTGCTCTCCTGGTTATAAGAACCAGTGTTCTTTTATGATGCTCAAGGTGGCAGCTAGAAATTCCCACCCTCCCAGCTGTCAGACTGGACCTGGCTGCTGAGTAATTCCTTCCTTGTCCTTTCCATGATGGCCAACCTCATGCCTGGGCTCTCAGTCTAAAAGCAAAGCCCATGTTAGCATCTCACACTCGGCCCATCTCAGCAAGGCTCCCATCTCCTGGTGCCTTCCGATGAAGGTTTGGCTCTCCTAAGAGTGCCTGGAACAAATTGCAAACTATGACTTGAAGGAGGGGAGTCGACGCGTTCACGTTGATTCACGGATGAGTCAGCGCTGGCCTGTAGCATCTGGCCTCAGTGTCACAGCCTGCAATAAGAGAATGCTCAGTATCGTTTGGTGAGGCATTCTGAGGCGTTCTCTGTTTAAAGGCCTCGCTCTGTTCCCTGGTTACCATTCATTGTTTTACTGTACTCGAGGGCCTGTCCAGATATCTGGTCACATTTTCCTGCTAATAACAATTTTCCAGCAAAATCACCACCTGGGTTTGTGACTTCTGTGCTGGGGTGTGGATATTTCTGCAGGGGCCTTGGGAGCCTGATTCAGTAGAGGAAGTTGTTTTGACTTGGAGTGGTACTTCTAGTCTCATCTCTTAATTGTTGAAAACAGCTAATGGTTCATTGACAACCGTGGTAGCTTTTCAAAGCCAGGAAAGGCATCAAGGCATACTGGAGATAAGACAGCAGGAAATTCTTGTTTATCAGTTTAAAATCTGTGTAGACATCCCCCAAGCCAGTCTGAAACGACCTCTAAAAGAGCATGGAGAAGAAGAAGTCAATGAGCCATGAAAAATCATCTTCTTATTTTAATTCAGTTTGGATGTGAAAGACAAACTTAGGGTCTTCAAAGTCCTGTGTGGCTCTGAAAAGACTTCCTTACTTTTGTAATCTCTCTGTGCTCAAGAGAGGAATGAGTCCTTTATGATCCATAAACAAACAAAAGCCGAAAACCCTCATTCCTCATCGTCCTGGAGACTGGGAAGTCCAAGATCTAGGTGCCAGCAGGGTCAGCATCTGGTGAAGGCTGCTCTCTGCTTCAAGGTGACACCTTGTTGCTGTGTCCTCAGGTGGAAAAGCAAAAAAGGACCAGACTTTCTCCCTCAAACCCATTCATAAAGACACCAATCCATCCTCGGTGGCCTAATCCCCTCCTATAGGTGTTACCTCTTAATAATGCTGCATTGAGGATTAAGTTTCAGCATGAGTCTTGGGAGGGACAAAACATTGAAACCACAGCAATAATAGAATTAAGCGTTTTCTGAATCAGGTTTTGGGGGTTGTTGAATATTACTTAAAAAGGAGGGTTTTGGAGGGGATGGGGGTGAGGTGACTCCTGTCTCCATCTGTGTCCTGGTGATGCTGTCCATTGCTGTGGGGTGCCCAGCCTCCCATGGCTAGGAGCTGGCACATGACTTGACTGGGCCAACTGGATTCTCTCCCCTGGAGTTTTGGATGGAGAGACGCCCGGAGGGAAAAGCAGCTCTGATTCATTCCTTCTGTGCTTGTGCCTAACGAGATCGCCCTGTGCCCTCACATCTGCCTCTCGGTTCCTGTCTGTTTCTGAGCCTGTTCTTCTTCCCTGTGTAGGCTTCTCCGGGTCTGTTAATCTCCCAATACTGGCTGTCATTACAGATCTATTTCCTGTGTGCCTTCTCTGAGCCTTGTTCACATTGATGTGCCTGACAAATGTCTGATATATTATGGCACGCAGCAGAAGGATGATCTGGCAGACCTCACAAACTTAGAGGGGTCCAGGTCAGACAGGAAGATAAATAGGGGTGGTTGTCTGCAATGTTAGTAGGGAGAGCTGGGGACTGGAGCCAACTGGAGATGTGTGCCCCATCAAAGGGGCATCGGTGGCTTAGTGGGTTACATTCCAGTGAGGGTGGCTGGTGAAAAGCTCTGAAAAAGTAGTGTCCAGAAGAACTGTCTTTGTGTAGGGTTACAAGCTTGGGCTTGCAGGTAGCCTGGTTGGGTTCCAATCCTGCCTGGACTCTCTCCCAGTGGCGTAACCCTGGGCAAACAACTCAGCCTTTCTGAACCTCAGTTTTGAGTTCTGCACAATGGCACAGGGATTATTATCCACCTCACAGAGTGTTGTAAGAACGAAGTGAATGAGGCTGGTCAGGCATTTCAGTATGGAGCCTGGCACATGGTAAGTGCTCCATAAATGGTATGTCTGACATATTTACATGTGAGCAGAGAAGATTTGCTGTAATCCCCAAGAAGATGAGATAACTCCAGGTATGATAGAGACTGCTGTTGCCCTGGAGCAGGGACCAGTATCATGTTGTTCATCATTATACCTTGGTTCCTGGTACAACATAGACGTTTCAGTATTTTAGTTGACTATTAAAGGACTCAAAGTATTGAAATTTTGAATCCTTATTAAAAGTGTGCAAGAAATGTTATGGAGCTCTTTCATACTAGAATTCTACTATCCAGGAATGTAACAATCCACTTATCTACACACTTATTCATCTACTCATCTACCCATCCATCCATTCATCCACCCACCCACCCATCTATCCACTCATTCACCTACCCACCCACACATCTACACATCTATTCACTTATCCATCCATCCATCCATCCATCTATCCATCCATCCATCCGTCCGTCCACTCATTCACCCATCTACCCATCCATTCACCTACCTATCCATCTACCCATCCATCCAACCATCCATCTACCCTCCATCCCCCATAGAGTTAATTATGATGTTACCCATTTTGCTACTGTAAAAAGTGAGGAAGAGAGAATGAAAGGGTTTTCACTATTAATACCATCAGTCCAGAGATTCACTTCCTAACTCTTGGTGGCCTCATGAAAACATTGCATGTCCTGGAAATGAAGTGTATCTGCCCTGGTACGTGGGTAACTGGGCTGAAACCCCAGCTTGGCAGATTCCCAGTTAAATGACCTTGGACAAATATGGCTTTACCATATAGTGAGTGGAAATGACATTCCCACAACTTAGGATTGTGAGAATTGAATGAGATAGTGTAGTATTGAGCCCGTGGCAAAGTATCTGGCACATGGTAAATATTCAGATACTATCAGCTTCTGCTCTCTGAGACTCTTCCAGCAACACGGAGACTGCATAATCCCTGTCTTCCTGTACTCTGTCCTGCTGGGATGCCCCTAAAAACGTGTGGGGTGAGATTGCCTTTTAACAGCTGCCTGTTCCTTGCGTGTGTCTCCTTGTAGCTCTTCTGCACTCTCTTTCCTCGTCACAGCTACTGAGGGGGTCTTTGTGCCTGGATCTGGGTCTGATGTTCCCACTCTTGGGGGACCAGTGGGCTTCCTCCCTCCCCTCCCACCCCATGAGGCTCTACTTCCCAGCTGTTGGGGTAGCTGAGCTGTCACCTGGCTAATGTGAAGCCTGTGTCTCTCCTCTTCTCTCGCAGGGAATCAGATCTCTTCCTGCTCGACAGCCGCACCCTCTGGGCCTCGGAGGAGGGCTGGCTGGTATTCGACATCACGGCCACCAGCAACCACTGGGTGGTCAACCCGCGGCACAACCTGGGCTTGCAGCTCTCGGTGGAGACGCTGGATGGTGAGTCCCCCGGCCACCGCCACCACCAGTTCTAGCGCAGCCTGTGCTCCTGGACTTCAGGAGGGTCTCAGCAGCGCACATGCTTGTTTCACTACAGGCTTCCCTGCCCCTCCCAGCCAGTGCTCCGTGTTCAGCCTTTTGATCCAAACCAGAAGCTGCCTGTTCCCCTCTTTTCCCAAGAAGATTATATGTTTGCCCATAGCAGAATTGGGTAAAACTGCTTTACCCAAAGGGTGGTCCCACATCAGCAGGGGTGGCAGCCGTCTTATGAGAAATACAGAGTCCTGGGCCCACCCCAGACCTGCTGCATCAAGAACCTGCACTTTAACTGGAGCCCCGAGTTGACACCACAGGACACAGGACATTCTGGACTGTCCTGTGCACTGCAGGGTGTTTAGCAGTATCCCTGGACTCTTACTCACCAGATGCTAGTAGCATCTCCCAGCTGTGACACCCAAAAATGTCTCCAGATATAGCCAGATGTCCCTGTGGGACAAAATTGCCCTCATGCGAGGCATTAGTCCCTTCCACATTAGGACCTGAATGTGGGTCTGAGTCCCCAGTTCGTGGAGAATCCGTTGTGAGTCTACCCTCCCCGACACCTCTCATTCCCCACCACAGTTCTGCCTGCGGGGAAAAGGGAAGAAGGTCGGTGAGTGCGGAAATGGGAATGGGCTTTCTATGTTAATTTTCCCATACCCCAAACAGATAACAACCGGTATCTTGTAGCTTGACTTTGCTTAGAATTCGGTGGTGTGGGTTTCCAGATGTGTAGCTTCTTCCTTCCACCAGTTTTATCAACAAAAAAAATTTTTTTCCAGTGATTTTTGAATAAACACCTTCACACAGTGTTTGCCTTTGGAGCTACGGACAATACATGTGTAACACTAAATAGTTTCCCTCCCACTTTCTTCTCTAGCTGCTGAGTTCCACTTCCCAGGGACGACTGCTGTTTCCTTCTTTTCAGAGATTCTCTGGGTATTTAAGCAATTACATGGAGATTCGGCTTTCTGTTTTCCCCACTCCCACAAATGGTGGCCTGGCATATACAGTGTTCTCCACCTGACGACTTCTCTCAGAGACTGGTCCTGTCAGCCATGAAAGAGCTTCCTTGTTCCATGTGTTTTGTGTCCATGTGGATCTGCCAGCCACACACTCCGTGGCGTTGGACAATTTCCCCAACCTGACAGAGCCTAGGCTTTCTCATCTCCAGCATGCAGGTGATGAGAGGGTCTGGGCCATTGGGTTGTTACAAGGTGTAATGGGTTACCATGGAAAGAGATTTTAAAATAGTGCCTTACTAACATAGGATTCCCCTGGGCATCTGGGTAAATGCAGATTCTGATTCAGCTGGCCTGCGGCAGAGAAGCCTGTGTTTTCAGACAGCCACCAGGTGACAGAGGCTGCAGGTCCCTGGACTGTGCTTTGAGTAATGAGGCTTAGAACAGGACCTGATTGTAATACATGTGTGAAGGAGAGCAGTCATCATCATCATCATCATCATCATCATCACCATCATCATCATCACCAAAACTGACTTACCCCGCCCCCCTGGGATGGACGCCTAGGTGTTTTCTAGTCTTTCGCTCTCACATACAAGGCTGCAGTGGGAAACCTCAGTGCGCAGGTCACTTTTCATTTGATTGTAGGTCTAGGATCAATTCCTGAAGGTGGCATTGTCTATTTGTAGGTTTTTCTTTTTGTTTTTGAGACGGAGTCTCACTCTGTCGCTCAGGCTGGAGTGCAGTGGCACAATCTCAGCTCACTATAACCTCTGCCTCCCAGGTTCAA
>CAUYLG010012682.1:0-28011 GCA_963573385.1 Cacajao melanocephalus | reverse complement strand
CACCATCACTATCACCATCATCACCACCACTGACACCATCACTATCACCATCATCACCATCACTGACACCATCACTATCACCATCATCACCATCACTGACACCATCACTATCACCATCATCACCACCATCATTGACACCATCACTATCACCGTCATCACCACCATCATCACCATCACTGACACCATCACTATCACCATCATCACCATCACTGACACCATCACTATCACCATTATTACCATCACTGACACCACTATCACCATCACTATTACCATCACCATCATCGCCATCACTGACACCACTACTATCACCATCATCACCATCTCTATCACCATCATCACTATCACCATCACCATCATCACCATCACTGACACCACCACTATCACCATCATTACCATCATCACCATCATCATCACCCTCACCATCACCATTGTCATCATTGCCATTACTTGCTTTAGACCCATTGATCTCTGATTTGGCTTGTGCCTACCTTTGTCTTCAGATTCCCAAGCAATTGGTGCAAGTGTTTCCAGAAACAGTTGTTTTTTGCTAATTTCAGGCCATTGTTTCTTCTGACTTTTGCTACCTGTACATGCATCACACACACGCTTCACTCAGGCAGACCAAGGGGTGTTTATTACCACACAGCATCTTTTGATGATGGTCCACATGTCATCATTGTCTTGGCAACATCAACAGCACAGGCAGCTGAGCAAAGTGAGGTGAGTGGGGAGGGTGGTCCCAGCTGGCTATAGCCTATCTCTCCCACTCCCCACCCCCACCACTAGAAATACTAGATAGAGAAGAAAAAGAATAAAAATCAGCAGCCAGCTAGTGATTGTCCACCACATGAAAACAGGAGCACTTTACATGTTATCACAAATCCTCAAGATAGGTGCTCTCTACTCCCTTTTACAGATAAGGAACCTGAATCATAACGGAGCTCCTAGTTTCTCCCATCAAGAGCTGAATTCCATTTCTCAACCCCTTGGATCTGGGTGGGTCATTGTCTTTGGACAAAAGGACAATAGCAAAACTGATTCTAGAATAGAAGCGAAAAGTGCTCATCACAAGGGCTTGCTCTATTGTGCCCTAGGAACCCGCAAGTCCAGGTTAGCCTGCTGGAGGAGGAGAGGCAGGTGGTCCAGTTGCTTTCTTCTCTCCAGTCAACAGCCAGCAAATGCCCAGGAAACAGAGCCATCTCACTGATGTGCAGCTGACTACAGGCCCAGGAGTGAGCCCAGCCACAGCCAGCAAAACTGATCAGCCCAAATCGCCAACCTGCCAATCATGAGTAAACAGATGGCTGCTGTTTATAGCTGTAAAATCAAATGATGGGCTTAGGTTTTGCCCAAGATGAAGTAACAGGAACCAGATTTATCTTCCTGCCTGAAACAGCCAAAATAACAAGGCAAGAATCTGGACATTGGGTGGATCACAAAGGATGGTGATGTGAGAGATGGGGAAACCATATGAACTCTACGATGGCCCCAGCTCACAGCCCAGAAAACGTTTCCAGGCCACAGTACAGACTGGGGGAAACCAGGTGGAGCCAGGGAGCTTCTGAGTTGAGGAGACACAGCAGAGTCCCAGGAGATCAAGGTGGCCATAATTCTTAGGATAGAGTACTGGGGAGGAGAGGGCTACACAGAGAGCCCCAGAGATGTGCAGAGGGTCCCTGTCAAGTATTCAGCAGTGTACTCATCAGCACATGTGGGCAAGGAAACCACCCGAGGTCCTTCTGAAGGGAGGAGAGAACAGTGCCCAGGACTCGCCAGAAACAGTGCCCACTGCCTCCAGCCAGACTGGAAAAGCTCTTAATTCACAAAATAGAATATGCTGGAAGGCCATGCCTCAATAGTGGCGAATAATTGGTCCTAGACAGAACACTCCTCAGGAGCTGCCTAACTAAAGCAAGACCGAAAAGTATCAGACTGTTTCCAAATAACTGCATCCCAGAAAATCTGATATAGAAAGTAAAACATGTAAGTGCTCATTTATAGTCCAGCAACTTTAAATATATGTAAGCATTTTACATATATTACTACATTTATATCACTTTCTTTACAACAATGCTCTGAAAGAGCTATTATCATCTTCATTGTACAGATGATAGTCTGTACATACAGATGCATACAGGGTACCTGGCAGATAGCCCAGGAAACAGTTCAATAAATAAACGCTTTTTCCTTCAATTTGCCATCCTTGCTCCCTGCCTACAACCATTCATAACCAAATGACTTCTCCCAAGCTGCACATCCACTACAAAGATTATGGTTTTAGAAAGACAAAAACTTCAGCATTCAGGAGGAAGGTGGTCCCTGGAATTCTGAGAGTCCTGGATGAAGAGTCAGCAGTGACGGTTCCAGCCTAGCCCTGCCACCACCTTGCAGGGTGACCCTGAGCCGGCCTTAACCTCTCTGGGCCTGATTCTCCACATTGCAGACTGGTGAATTCAGATCAGGTTTTCCCCAAAGCAAACATCTCACTCTAGAGGCCAGGATGCCTCAACCATTCTCAGGCTAAAACTCTGATAGTAGAGGTCGGGAAAGGTGAGTGCATTTCTCTCTACTAGAATACACATGTGCGCACGCTCACACCCCACAGGCGCGCACCACACACACACCTGAGTTGCAAGCCTCTAACTGGGCCGCCCTCTGGCCCTGTGCAGCATTACCCACTTCAGCCAGAAGATGGTGCTGCTTCTCCATGCGAGTTCAACTACGTTCGTTCAAAAATTAATGGTTGCGCACCCGTGCCCAAAACATTGTGCTAGGCAGCGTGGGCACAAAGGGGATTACCATATGGACCTCTCTTTCCAGAACTTTACACCTTAGTGACAAACAACCAAAGGTAATATGAAAGGAATTGGGACTTTGCTGGAACGAAACTAAATATTACCGAAAAGTGCCAGGCACAAGCTGCTTTACAACTCTTCTTTTAAAAACTAGGGACTCCTTACCCAATGTATACGTGTATCAGAATGTCATGGTGCACACCATAAATATGTACAATGTTTACTTGTCAATTTAAAAAATAAACATTAAAAATAAAAATAGGCCAGGCGCAGTGGCTCACGCCTGTAATCCTAGCAGTTTGGGAGACTGAGGCGGGAGGATCACCTGAGGTCAGGAGTTCGAGACCAGCCTGCCCAACATGGCGAAACCCCTTCTCTACCAAAAATACAAGATTATCCGGGTGTGGTGGCGGACGCCTGTAATCCCAACTACTCAGGAGGCTGAGGCAGGAGAATTGCTTGAATCCGGAAGGAAGAGGTTGCAGTGAGCTGAGATTGTGCCACTGCACTCCAGCCTGGATGATGGAGTGATACTCTTATCTCAAAAAAAAAGAAAAAAAGGAACTCTGGATGGCCACCTTAAAACTCAGAGCTGCCTCCCAGTTCCAGTGGCCCCATTTGTATTCATTTACTTGTGGCTTTAGCTACTTTAATTATTCAGAGCTAATGAGGAGGGGAAAAAAAAAAAACACAGAGATAGACCTGATACCTAAATGATGTGCTCACACCACGTGGTAACCAAATGACCCCAAGATGTGTTGTTAGAAGGGAAGATTTGTAAAGGTTCAAATCAATGAAAACTGGGGGGAGAAGTGAGTGACCTACCTGGCACGCCCAGCACAGCATGCCCAGGGAGAACCTGTGCTCTGGCTGGCAGGGGCTCATTCCTGGCAGGAGGTGTGACTTAGATGCAAAAAGAAAAAATATATACATTTGTGTTTTTTCACTCGAATTTTACAGGTTTTGCAATTATGTTTGTATTCAGTTTGTAAATTTGCTTTGAGTTTTATAGTCATATAAGAGCTATATGCATATAGCTATACGTGGTTACATATTTAAGTAATATCATAACAAAATTGACTGGTCAACATCAGGAGTCCTTGGGATTTTTTTTCTCATTAAAAGGATTGCACACAGTCAGACTGGCAACACTCTGATGTATTTCCTTCCCTTGAGGAAGGGACAGGAGTCACAGACATTTTTTCCTCTGAATGGGAAGAAGCTGACTCCCTAGAGAACAGGAAAGGGATTCACTCCCAGGACAGAAGCCGAACAGGACAAAGGTAATCCCTTCTCTCATATGCAGGCCTTCCCTGCAAGCAGGGATGGGCGCTGTTTGCTTTGAGGCAAAGAGGGGGTTCCCTGCAGAAGCTGGGCAACTGGAAATATCGGCTACTGTACTACTATATATCCGCTACTTAACTAGTTATTAGTTATATACTAGTTACATATTGTATAACTAGTATTTACATAACTCTATGCTATGGACAAAGTAACAGTACCCTAAGAGGGGAAAATGTAGATTAAGGGGTGAGGGAGTATGTGTGTGTGTTTCATGTCTTCTTCCTCTAGAGCAGGCAGAGAGAGTGACCTGAAGCGCTCTGTCCAGCTGGGGCAAGTACTGAGGTCCTGCCCTGTGCCCTTCTCCTCCTTGTCCCCGGTCTCCCATGAGGGACAATCTCTGGAACCGGATACATCTTTTCCTCTCATACCAGCCAACATTTATTATGGTGTCCTCGTATGTGCTGGACATTTCACTATACTCCTTTAGTCACACTAATATTTACAAACCTACCATATTGGTTATATATTTCTAGGTAACAAATTACCCCAAAATGTAGTGGCTTAAACAAGAAACAATTATTATCTCACAGGTTTTATGTGGTGTTTTATTTCTGGCTTCTTTTACTTTCCATGTTTTCAAGGTTCATCTCTGGTTATAAGCATGAAATGCTATACTGTATTGTAAGCATTTTTGTGGCTGAACAATAGTCCATTGTATGGAATACCACTTTTGTTTATCAATACAGCAGTTGATGGACATTGTTAATTAATACTTAGATAGCAAGTATTTTTCCTTCCTCATAATTACATTCTCCAGATGGATAGATAGACAGAGAGAGAGAGAGAGAGAGAGAAAGAAAGATAGAGAGAGAGATAGAGGTTGCCCTAAACTCCAACCCCTAAAGTCAGTCCCTTCCCAGAGGATTAAAGTTTATCCAAACCTCTCTTTGTCCATGTATTTAAATGTGTATGTGCTTGTGTTAGTTAGCTATTGCTGCACAACAAATTACTCCAAAACTTAGAGGCTTAAAACAATGATAAATATATACTATTTCACACAGTATCTGGGGGCAGGGGGGTGTTAAGAATTCCAGAATGGTTTAGCTGAGCAGTTCTGAGTGGTTCTTTCTTACAACGTTGCAGTCAAGATGTTAGCAGGGAGCCAGGCATGGTGGCTCATGCCTATAATCCCAGCATTTTGAGAGGCCAAGGCAGGAGGATGGCTTGAGGCCAGGAGTTTGAGACCAGCCTAGGCAACATAGTGAGACACCCATCTCTGCAAAAAAAAAATTTTAATTAGCTGGACATGGCAGTGCACAGCTGTAGTGCTAGCTACTCAGAAGGCTGAGGCAGGAGGATCGCTTGGGGCCAGGAGTTTGAGGTTGCAGTGAACTATGATCATGCCACTGCACTCCAGCCAGGGCAACAGAGTGAGATCCTGTCTGAAAAAAAAAATAATAGGCCAGGCACAGTGACTCACGCCTGTAATCACAGCACTTTGGGAGGCTGAGGTGGGCGGATCACCTGAGATCAGGAGTTTGAGATCAACTTGGCCAACATGGTGAAACCCTGTCTGTACTAAAAATATGAAAATTAGCCAGACGTGGTGGCACACACCTTTAATCCCAGCTACTCAGGGGGCTGAGGTAGAAGAATCGCATGAACCTGAGAGGCAGAGGTTGCAGTGAGCCAAGATTGCACCACTGTACTCCAGCCTGGACAACAGAGCAAGACTCCATAATAAGTAAGTAAGTAAATAAGTAAATAAGTAAGTAAGTAAATAAATAAATAAATAAAAATGCAGAGCCTGCATCATTTGATGGCTTGACTGGGACTTTCCAAACACAGACAAAGAGACAGTCATTGGCCGTTGGCAAACTTCAGTTCCTCTCCATCTAAGGTTGCCATATTTAGCAAATAAAAATAGGGACTAGCCAGCTAAATTTGCATTTCAGATAAATAACAAATACATTTTGGTATTAGCATATCCCAAATATTGCGTGAGACACAATCATACTAAAAATACTAAGAAATATGACTCATTAGGGCTGCTTGAGTACACTCACAGTGTGGTAGCTGGCTTCCACCAGCACAAGTGGTTCAAGAAAGCATAGCAGAAACAAAAACGTCTTTTGTGACCTAGCCTTGAAAGTCACACACCATCGATTCTCAAATATTCTTTTGGTTACACAGCTCTGTCCTAATAAATATGAGTGGGAGCAATACAAAAGGATAAATACTAGGAATTGAGGATCACTAGGAGCAATCAGAGGGGCTATCCACCACTGTGTCCATAGAAAATAATATTGCTTTTGTGTGTATATGTATGTTATGTGTTTTTTAACATGAGAGTAATTCTGTATCTATTTGTTCTGCAACTTTTTTTCACTTAGCAATACCTTTTGGAGCTCTTTACATATCTGAACATGTAGTACTGCTTCATTCTCTTTGCATTCTGCCTATTATTTTATAATCTAGATTGTCATATTTAGCCATTCCTCTATTGTTATACATTTAGGCTGTTTCCAAAAGCTTACTACTACTTTATATACAATGCTATAACAATCAGTCTTCTACATGCCTTACATTCATGTCCATGCATTCAAAAAGTTAGAAGGAATATTGAGAATATTACATAGAGACATGGAAGATATAAATAAGACCCATATTGAACTTCTCTAGGTAAAAACTACAAATATAAAAGATGACAAAGTACATTTAATGTGATAAATAACAGATGACACATTGCAAAAGAAAACATTAGTGAACTTGAGGACAATAGCAAATATCCAAAATAAAATACAGAGAAACGAAAAACCAAAAAAAAAAAAAAAAGATAAGTAAAGAGGTAGGACAATTTTCAGCAGTCTAAATACATGTAATTGGAGTCCCTGAAGGATAGGAAAGACGAGAGAGAATATATATTTAAAGAATAATGGCCAGAAAGTTTCCAAAGTTGATGAAAACTAAACAAACATGAGTTTTCTTAGCTCAAGGAACCTCAACACAAGCAATATGAAGAAAACTACATCATGATGTATCATACAGAAATAAGATTGACAGCAGACTTCTTGTCAGAAAAATGCAAGCATGTAGACAGTGGAACCATATCTTTAAAGTACTAAAAGAAAAAAAAAAAACTATCAACCTAAGATTCTACACCCAGAAAATGTATCTTGCAAAACAGAGGATGAAAGAAACACTTTTCTAGACATCCAAAAGCTGAAGTAAATCATCACTAGCTGATGGCTCCTAAAAAAAATGTTAAATGATGTCCTTTGAGCAAGGAAGAAATAATACTAGACTGAAATCTGGTTACAGGAAAAGGAATAAAGATCACCAAAAATGGTAATCATGTGGATATATAAAAAATAATTTCTTCTTATTTAAATTTCTTGGCTGGGTGTGGTGGCTCACACCTGTAATTCTAGCACTTTGGGAGGCTGAGGTGGGGGATCACGAGGTCAGGAATTCAAAACCAGCCTGGCCAACATAGTGAAACCCCGTCTCTACTAAAAATACAAAAAATTAGCTGCACATGGTGGCAGGTGCCTATAATCCCAGCTACTAGAGAGGCTGAGGCAGTAGAATCACTTAAACCTAGGAGGCAGAGGTTACAGTGAGCCGAGATTGCACCACTGCACTCCAGCCTGAGCAACAGAGTGAGACTCTGTCTCAAAAAAAAAAAAAAAAGATTTTTTCTTTAAAAGATAATTGGCGATTTAAAACAAAAAAAAATACTAATACACTGTGGAGTTTACAACATATGCAGACATCAACAGCATAAACACTGAGATGACTTTTATACTATGATTATGGGTCACTTTGCTTTGGGGAGACATACAGAAAAATGCATCATTAGGCAACTTTGTCATTGTGTAAACATCATAATGTACTTACTCAAATCTAG
The DNA here is from genome assembly GCA_963573385.1 of Cacajao melanocephalus. Taxonomy (NCBI): domain Eukaryota; kingdom Metazoa; phylum Chordata; class Mammalia; order Primates; family Pitheciidae; genus Cacajao; species Cacajao melanocephalus. Next base: position 20,022 of record CAUYLG010012682.1, on the reverse strand, counting down.
ATGGTGTAGCCTACTACACACCTAGGCTACATGTTTAGCCTATTGCTTCTAGGCTACAAACCTGTACACCATGTTATGGTACAAAATACTATAGGCCATTGTAACCGAACGGTAAGTATTTGTATATTTAAACATATCTAGACCAGGCATAGTGGCTCATGCCTGTAATCTAGCACTTTAGGTGGCCGAGTCAGGTGGATCATGAGGTCAAAAGATCAAGATAATCCTGGCCAACATAGTAAAACCCTGTTTCTACTAAAAATACAAATATTAGCCAGGCATGGTGGCACGTGCCTGTAGTCCCAGCTACTCAGGAGGCTGAGGCAGGAGAATTGCTTGAACCTGGTGGGGGCAGAGGTTGCAGTGAGCTGAGATCACGCCACTGCACTGCAACCTGGCGACAGAGCGAGACTCCATCCAAAAAAAAAAAAAATAGAAAAGATACCATAAAATATGATATAAGAGATTTTTAAAAGTACACCTATATAGGGCATTTACCATAAATGGAGCTTTCAGGACTGGCAGTTGCTCTCGGTCACTCAGTGAAGTTAGTGGTGAGTGAATGTGAAGCCCTAGGACATTACTGTACACTAATATAGACTTTATAAATACTGTACACTTAGGCTACACTAAATTTATTTTTAGTATGTGTTTTTCTCTTTTTTTTTTATTTTTTTTTTTTTTTTGAGACAGGGTCTCTCTCTGCCACCCAGGCTGGAATGCAGGGGTGCAGTTATGGCTCACTGCAGTCTCGATTTTCTGGGCTCAGGTGATCCTCCCACTTCAGCCTCCTGAGTAGCTGGGACTACAAAAACGTGTCATCACACCTGGCTAGTTTTTTGTTTTTTTTGTAGAGATGGGATTTCACTACATTGCCCAGGCTTGTCTCAAACTCTTGGGCTCAAGAGATCCTTTCACCTCGCCCTCCCAAAGTGCTGGGATTACAGGTGTGAACCACCATGCCCAGCCATATTTTTCTTTCTTCAATATAAATTGACCTTAGCTTCCTGTAACTTTACTTTATAATTTTTTTTAACTTTTTGAGTCTTATAATAACAACTAAAAGCAAAAACACACTGTACAGCTATATAAAAATTATTTCCTTTACATCCTTATTCTATACGTGTTTTTCAATTTTATTATTATTTTACTTTTTAAATTTTGGGTTTAAAACTAAGACAAAAACACTCACATTAGCCTAGGCCTACATAGGGTCAGGATCATCAATATCACTATCTTCCACTTCTACATCTTGTCTTACTGGAAGGTCTTCAGGGGCAATAACACACATGGTCATCTCCTACGATAACAATGCCTTCTTCTGGAATACCTCCTGAAGGACCTGCCTGAGGTTGTTTTACAGTTAACTTTTTATATAAGTAGAAAAAGTATACTCTAAAATAACAGTCAAAAGTAGAATATAGTAAACACATAAATCAGTAACAGTCATTATTATTAAGTATTGTATACTGTATGTAATTGTATTTGCTATACGTTTTTATAACTAGCAGTGCGGTAGGTTTGTTTCCACCACCATCATCACAAATATGTGAGTAATGCATTGTGCTATGATGTTAGAATGGCTATGGTGTCACTAGGTTACAGGAATTTTTCAGCTCCATTACAATTTTATGGGACCACCATTGTATATGTGATTCATCATTGACTGAAACAATGTTATGTGATGCAGGACTGTATATGTGATGCATGACTGTATGTTATCACTTGGAGTTGGACTGTGATGTTAGAGTTGTATACCACAACTTCTAAATCACTAAAATAACAAAAGAGTTGTAGATAATAAGCCAACAAATTATAGACAGTGCTCAATTTAGGATGATTCAATTTATGATTTTTTGACTTCAGAATGGTGTGAAAGTATAAGCATTCAGTATGCTCCTCAAATTGCAATGGGGCTACATCTAGATAAACATACTGTAAGTTGAAAACATCTAAGTTGAAAGTGCATTTTCAACTTACAATATTTTTAACTTATGATGGGGTTATTAGAATATAACCCCATCATAAGTCAAGAAGTATCTGTATTTAAAATGGAATCATAAAAAATTTATTAGTCCAATGGCTCACGCCTGTAATCCAAGCACTTTGGAGGCCAAGGCGGGCGGATCACCTGAGGTCGGGAGTTCAAGACCAGCCTGACCAACATGGTGAAACCCCGTCTTAAAAAATAAAAATAAAAAATTTATTAGTTCAAAAGAAGGCAGAACAGGTGAAAAGAGGGAACAAAGAAATGAGACAAATACAAAATGTAGCAAGATTTAATTGAAATCATGTCAATAATCACATTGAACTTAAATGCTCATAGCACAATTTAAAGATGGTATCAGATTAGATTCAGAAAAGCAAGATCCAATTATATGATACTTACAAAAAACCATTTAAATCTGAAAACACAAATAGGTTAAAAGTAAAAAGGTAGGAAAACATATACCATACTAATATTAATCAAAAGAAAACACTGAAGACCCAATAGACTTCAGCGTAAAGAATATTACCATGAATTAAGAGGGTCCTTTCATAATGATAAATAGTAAATCCATATAGAGAATATAATAATCCTAAATACTTATGTGGAATTTCAAAATACATAAAGCAAAATAAATGATAGAAATTTAAGAAAAAGAAGACCAGGTGCAGTGGCTCATGCCTGTAATTCCACACTTTGGGAAGCCAAGGCGGGTGCATCACAAAGTCAGGAGTTCCAGACCAGGCTGGCCAACATGACAAAACCCTGTTACTAATAAAGATACAAAAAATTAGCCAGAAAAGTAAAAAGAAAGAAAAGAAAAAAGAAAAAATTAGCCAGACGTGGTGGTGCATGCCTGTAATCCCAGCTACTTGAGAGGCTGAGGCAGGAGAACTGCTTGAACCCAGGAAGTGGAGGCTGCAGTGAGCCAAGATTACGCCATTGCACTCCAGCCTGGTTGACAGGGTGAGACTCGGACTCAAAAAAATAAAATAAAATAAAATAAAATAATTTTTAAAAAAGAAATTTAAGAAAAATTGACGTACATAATTTATGGTTGGAAATTTCAATACTTCTGTTTCAATAATTCAGAGAACAAGTAGACAGAAGAGCATAAGGATACAGAAGACTATCCATCAAATTGGCCCAACTGACTTTTGTAGAACATGCCACCAATAGCAGGAGTATATGCATCATTTTAAACTGTACATTGAAAATTTACCATGACAGATCAAATTTTGGTCCATAAAACAAGTATAAATACATTTAAAAGGATTCAGCCAGGCGCGGTGGCTCACACCTGTAATCCCAGCACTTTGGGAGGCTGAGGTGGGCGGATCACAAGGTCAAGAGATCAAGACCATCCTGGCCAACATAGTGAAACCCCGTCTCTACTAAAATATAAAAAAAATTAGTTGGACGTGGTGGCACACGTCTGTAGTCCCAGCTACGTGGGAGGCTGAGGCAGGAGAATTGCTTGAACCCAGAAGGCAGAGGTTGCAGTGAGCCGAGATCGTGCCACTGCACTCCTGCCTGGCACCTGGCGACAGAGCAAGACTCTGTCTCAAAAAAAAAAGTTTAATAAATAAATAAATAAATAAAAGGATTCAAATCGTACAAAGTATGGTATCTAACCACAATGAAATTAATAATAAATCAATAACACAAAAATAACTGGAAATCCCCCACTATTGAAAAATAAATAATTTAATTTTAAATAATTCATAGGCCAAGGAAAAATCAAAAAGAAATTAGTAAGTAATTTGAACTGAAGAAAATTTTAAAAACAATGTAACAAAATTTATAGGATGCAGCTAAAGCTTAGGGGAAAATTTATATTACTAAATTCCTGTATTCGAAAAGGAGAAGTAAATCAATAACCTCAGTTTCCACCAGAATAAGAAGGGCAAATTAAACTGAAAGTAAGTACAAAAAAAGGAAATAAGAGAGATTGGAGTGGAAATAAATAAAATAGAAAACAGAAAAATTGAGAAAATAAATGAAACTAATGTTGGTTTCTTGCAAAGATTGGCAATCTTAATTACTAATAACTCCTAGCAGAACTAATCAGAAAAAAAGAGGGAAGATGGATATTACCAGTTTTAGGGCTAAGAGATCACATCACTGTAGATACCACATATAATAAGAAAATATTATGAACAACTTTATGCCAATAAATTCTGCAAGTTAGATGAAATAGAGAAATAACTTTATCTGAGTTGACACAATACCAAAATACCCAAGAAGAACTAGATAACCTGAATGGCCCTAAATCTTGAATTTTCAGTTGAAAATCTTTGCACAAGAAATTTTGAGACACAGATGGATTCACTGTTGAATTCTATCAAACCTCTAAGAAGAAATAAGACTCATTCTGCAGAAACCTTTGCAGAAAATTTAAAAGGAGGGACTAATTCCTAACTCATTCTATAAGGCTAGCATTATTATAATAATAAACAAAGACATTACAAGGAAAGAAAACTACACACAAATATCCATCTAAAAATGTGTGTAAAACTTCTAAACAAAATTTTAGCAAATATAATTCAACAATATAAAAAAGGATAATTATCATGACCAAGTGGAGTTTATTCCAGTAATATAGGATGGATTTAACATTCAAAAATCAATCACTGTAATTTCCTATATTAATAGAGTAAAAAAGAAAAACCGCATGATTATCTATCTCAGTAGATATGGGAAAAGCATTTGACAAATTTAAACATCTATTCAAGATAAAAACTCTCAGAAACTAGGAGTAAAAGACGTCTGATAAAGGGCATCTATATATTTTTTTAATACAGCTGGGCACAGTGGCTCATGCCTGTAATCTCAACACTTTGGGAGACCAAGGTGGGAGGATCACTTGAGGCCAGGAGTACAAAACCAGTCTGGGCAACATAGCAAGACCCTGTCTCTAAACATCATACCTAATGCTGAAAGACGGAATGTTTCCTTTTTCCTATAGAAGAAGATGTTGTGCCCACCTCCCAAAATGCATATGTTGAAATCCTAACCCTCAATGTGATAACATTAGGAGGTCGGACCTTTGGGAGGAGGCCCTACCTCCTAATGCCTGATTCATGAGGGCTCTAGCAAAGGCTCTACTTTGGAAGGTGGGACCTCTAGCAGAGCCCTCATGAATGGGATTAGTGTCCTTATAAAAGAGATTCCAGAGAGCTCTCTTACTCTTGCCATGTGAGGACACAAGGAGAAAACAACCATTCATGAAGCAAGAAGCAGGTCCCCACCAGACACCAAATTTGTCAATGTCTTGATTTGGGAATTTCCAGACTCCAGAATTTTGATAAACAAATGTTGTGGTTTAAGCCACCTGGTCAATGGCATTTTTGTTGTAGAAGCCTGAATTAAGGCATCCTGTAAGATCCACAAGCAGCCCATGATGTTCATGCCCACCACTCCTAGTCAATACATCAATATATACTGAAAGTCCTAGCAAATGAAGAAAAAAAAAAGAGCATATAGAAAGGAAATAAATCAATAAAACTGTTTCCACTTACAGGTAACATGATTTAGTATGTAGAAAATTCCACAGAATGTACAAACGAGCTCCTAGAACTTAAAAGTGAATTAGCACAGTCACAGAATATAAAGTCAATATACAAATATCAATTATATTTCTGTATACTAACATTGAACAACTGGAAATCAGTAATTAGAAAAAAATTTAAATGACTATTAACAATGCTTAGAAATAAATCTTAGAAACACTTATAAATCTAACAAATTGTGTGCAGAACCTGTACGCTGAAAATTACATAACAGTCGTAGAAAAAAAAGAAGACAAATAGAGAGATATACCATGTTCACGGATCAGAAAACACAATATTATGAAGCTATCAATTGCCACCAAATTGATATATAGATTAAATGCAATTCAAATCAAAATCCTAGCAAGATATTTAAAAAATATCAGTAAGCTGATTCTTAAATTTATATGCAAAGGTAAAGAAACCAGAATACTTAAAATAATTTTGAAAAATAATAATAAAGTTGTAAGATTCACATTACTCAAATTCAAGACTTACTGTAAAGCTACAGTATTGTATTGGCAAAAGGATAGACACATAGATCAATGGAACAAAACAGAAAGTACAGGAATCCACAAACATGGCCAACTGATTTTTTACAAAGATGCAAAGACAATCAATGGAGAAAAAAAGAGTCTTTCAAGAAAGAATACTAAAACAATTAGATGGGATGACAATATGCAGAGAGAGAAGAAAAAAGGAATGAAAACTAAAAGAAAGAGGCTGGGAGCAGTGGCTCATGTCTGTAATCCCAGCACTTTGGGAGGCTGAGGCAGGTGGATCACCTGAGGTTGGGAGTTCAAGACCAGCCTGACTGACATGGAGAAACCGTCTCTACTAAAAATACAAAAAGTTAGCTGGGCGTGGTGGTGCATGCCTGTAATCCCAGCTACATGGGAGGCTGAGGCAGGAAAATCTCTTGAACCTGGGAGACAGAGGTCGTAGTGGGCGGAGATTGTGCCATTGCACTCCCTCCTAGGCAACAAGAGCAAAAAAAAGAAAACAAAACAAAAGGAAGGAAAGAAGAAGGAGAGGGAAGGTGAAAGGGAAAAGAGAAGAAAAAAGAAATCTCACAAAAGAAAAACAATGAAAGTGATTTTATATTTTTGAGACGTAATAATAAATGAAGAATTAAAAAGTGAGCTAAAATAAGTGTGGAATGCAATAATAATAATGAATTATAATATAATCCCATAAAATGTACAAGTTGGAAGGAGATAAGTGAAGTTTAAAAGTGGTGGGTTTTGTTTTTTTGTTTTTTTTTTTTAAGAGACAGTCTTGCTCTGTGCTCAGGCTGGAGTGCAATGGTGAGATCTTGGCTCACTGCACCTCAGCCTCCTGAGTAGCTGGGATTACAGGTGCCCGCCACTACACCTGGTTAATTTTTGTATTTTTAGTACAGATGGGGTTTCACCATGTTGGCCAGGCTGGTCTTGAACTCCTGACCTCAGGTGATCCGCCTGCCTTGGCCACCCAAAGTGCTGAGATTACAGGTGTGAGCCACTGCGCCTGGCCTAAAAGTGTTTTTAAGGTCCATAAAGGTGTTAACTCTAGACATCGACATATTAATACATATGTTGTAACTTTAGTAACTGCTAAAAACATAAGAAAATAATTTATAGTTTCCAAAATGACAGAGGAAAACAACAGAATTATTTTAAAAATTGATCTATTCAAAAGAAAGTCCAGGTGCAGTTACTCACGCCTATAATCCCAGCACACTGGACAGCCAAGATGGGCAGATTGTTTGAGCCCAAGAGTTTGAGACCAGCCTGGATCTCAAACCACATCTCTACAAAAATTTTAAAAAAATAGCCAGGCATGGTAGCACACGTCAGTAGTTCTGGCTACTTGGGAAGCTGGGGTGGGAGGATGGCTTGAACTCAGGAGGTTGAGGCTACACTGTGCTGTGATCATGCCAGTGCACTTTAGCCTGGGTGAAAGAGTGAGACCCTGTCTCAAAAAAACAAAAATATCCAAAACCAAAACCAAAAAACACAAAAGAGAGCCACAAAGAAAGGGAGAAAAATAGGCAAGACAAATAGGAAATGTAATTAATTACATATTGCTACATAACAAATTATCCCCAATTTTGCAGCTGAAAACTACAGACTGGATTTTTAAAAAGCAGAATATAATTTGTTTACAAGATAGATATATGAATGATCATGAATAAGTATTTACCTATACATTATTATTTTCAAAGTTAAAATTGAAAGGTGTGTACATGTATATGCTTGTGTTTTGTTCCATTTTCCTAATTAACCTATGTCATGAACATTTCTCATGCCAAGGATATTTTACATCCTTAAAATAGGCATGGTGCCTCAAGCCTGTAATCCCTCCTGAGGCAGAAGGATTCCTTGAGGCCAATAGTTCAAGACCAGCCTAGGCAACAAAGCAAGACTTCCATCCGTACAAAAAATTTAAAAATGAGCCAGGCACAGTGGAGTGTGCCTATAGTCTCCACTACTTGGGAGGCTGAGGCAGGAGGATTGCTTAAGCCAGAAGTTAGAAGGCTGCAGTGAGCTACTATCGTGCCACTGCACTCCAGACTGACTGAGCAACAGAGTGAGACCTTGAGACCTTGTCTCTAGAAATTTAAAAAGAAAAAAAAAAATCCTTAAAACTAAAAAAAAAAAAGAAAGAAAGAAACCTTGATTCATACCTCACATATACAAAAATTAACTACAAATGGATCATAGATCTAAATGTAAAATGTAAAAGTTTAAAACTCCTAGAAAAAACATGGGAGAAAACCCCTGCTACCTTGGGTTATGCAAAGCGTTCTTAAATACAACACCAAAAGAAAATTAAGAATAAATTGGACTTCGTAAAAATTCAATACATTTTTGCTGTGCAAAAGATAGTTAAATGAATAAAAAGGCCACCAATTGAGAGAAAATATTTGCAAATCATATATTTGATAATGAACATGTATTCAGAAAATATGGAGAATTCTTAAAACTCAACATTGAGAAAACAACCCAGTAAAAAGATGAACAAAAGATTTTAATCAAAGATATATTCATGGCAAATAATCACTTGAAAAGATGCTCGGCATCATTAGTCACAGGAAATGTAAATTAAAACCACAATGAGTGGGGGAAGGGAAGGATAGGGAGAGATTTGTTAAAGGATACAAAATTACAACTAGGTAAGAGGAATATGTTCTAGTGTTCTATACCACTGTAGGATGACTACAGTTAACTATAATATATAGTTTCAAATAGCTAGAAGGAGAATATTGTACATTCCCAACACAAAGAAATGATGTATGAGATGATGATACACTAATTACCCTGATCTGATCACTACGTATTATACACATCAAAGCATCATTATGTACCCCATGAAAGTGTATAATTATTATTTGTCAATTCAAAAATAAAACTTTAATTTAGTTTGCTGAGGCAGAGTCTTGCTCTTTCACCCAGGCTGGAGTACACTAGCACCATCACAGCACACTGCAGCCTCAACCTCCCAGGCTCAAGCAATCCTCCCATCTCAGCCTTCTGAGTAGCTGGAACCATAGGCACACACCACCATGCCCACACACACCATCTTATCCCCTTGTCATCTAACATACAATTTGTGTAATTTTTGTAGAGATAGGGTTTCACCATGTTGCCCAGGGTGGTCTCAAATTTCCTGAACTCAATTGATCCACCTGCCTCAGACTCCTAAAGTGCTGGGATTACAGGTGCAAGCCATTGCCCCCAGCCAATTTAAATTTTTTAAATTTAAAAAATGTGATATTTTAAAAGCCCACAATGAGATACCATCACATACTATCCGAATAGCTAAAATTTTTAAAAAGAAACTGACAATGGCAAATGTTGATGAGAATGAGGAGTAACTGAGAGTCCCATACATTGCTGGTGGAAATGCAAAATGGTGTGGCTATTCTGGAAAATAGTTTGGCAGTTTCTTATAAAGTTAAACATATGCTTACCATAAGATCCAGCAATCCCACTCCTAGTTATTTATCCAAGTGAAATAAAAACCTACAAAAATCTGTATGTAAATGTTTATAGCAGCTTTATTCATAATTGCCAAAATGGAAACCCAAATGTCCTTTAATTGAGAAACAGATAAATATACTTTAGTGTAGCTATACAATTGAACACTACTCAACAATTTAAAAAAGGAACAAACTATGATACACAGAAAAACAACATAGATGAATTTCAAAATAATTATGCTAGGTAAAAAAACCCCAAAGCCCCAAAGAAGTACATACTGTAAATTTTCACTGCTAAAGGAATCTGGAAAAGTGGCCATGGTGGCAGGGATGGAAGGTATACACGTGCTCAGCAACATGGATTTCCACTCACTAAGGCCAGCATGAGCACAGCCACTGCTGAGTGTCCAAGCTGCCAAACTGCAAGCAGCAGAGACCAACATTGAGACCCAGCAACATTCCCTGGGGTGATCAGCCAGCCACCTTGCGGCAGGTTGATTGGACTACTTCCATCATGAAAGGGCAACACTTTGTTCTGACTGGAACAGACAGTCTAGATTTGGATTTACTTTCCCTGCATTTAATGCTCTGCCAAAACTATCATCTGTAGAGTTTCAGAATGCCTTATCCATCACCATTTTTTCCACACAGCAGTGCTTCTGATGAATAAACTCATTCCACAGCAAGTGAGGGGTAGCAATGGGCCCAGACTCATAGCTTACCATGTTCTCCATCATCCCAAGGCTTGAAAGGCAGAATGGCCTTTTGAAGATCTAGTTACAGTGCCAGCTTGGTGGCAACACCTTGCAGAATGGAGGCAGTGTCCTTCAGGAGACCATATATACTCAGCATCCCACATATGGTGCTATTTGTCATATAGCTAGGATTCATGGTTCCAGGGATCAGTAGTAGAAATGAAATGGCATGGCCGGGCACGGTGGCTCAAGCCTGTAATCCCAGCACTCTGGGAGGCCGAGGCGGGTGGATCATGAGGTCAAGAGATCGAGACCATCCTGGCCAACATGGTGAAACCCCATCTCTACTAAAAATACAAAAATTAGCTGGGCATGGTGGCATGCGCCTGTAGTCCCAGCTACTCGGGAGGCTGAGGCAGAATTGCTTGAACCCAGGAGGCAGAGGTTGCAGTGAGCTGAGATTGTGCCACTGCACTTCCAGCCTGCCGCCTGGCGACAAAATGAGACTCTGTCTCAAAAAAAAAAAAAAAGAAATGGCACAACTCACTATTACCCCTAGTGATCCACTGGTAAAATCTTTGCCTCCCATCTCTGTAGCTTTATGCTTTGCTGATCTAGAGGTCTTCATTTCAAAGGGAGGAATGCTTTCACCAGGAGTCACAATTATTTCATTGAACTGGAAGTGAAGACTGCCATGGGTCATTTTGCACTCCATGATTCTGAATCGACAGGCAGAGTTTGCCTCCACTGGGCTGAGGTGATTCCTCCTGACTACCAAAGGGAAATTAAGCTTCTATGAAACAACAGAGGGAAGAAAAGTATGTCTGGAATACAAGAGATCCCTCAGGTCATCTCGTAGTACTACCATGCCCTATGGTGATTAAAGCCAGTGGAAAACGATAATAACCCAATGCAGGTAAGACTTCTAATTTCCCAGACCCTTCAGGAATGAAAGTTTGGGGCCCTCTCACCAGGCAAAGAACTACAACCAGCTCTGAGTTTCTTGAGGAAGGCAAATAAAATAGGGAATAAGTAGTGAAGAAGAGTAGTTATAAACACCGGCTACAATCATGTGACCAGTTGCAGAAGTGAGTACTATAATTATTATGAGTAGTCATTATTTTGTTATGAATGCTTGTGTTTATGTATATTTTTTTCTTCCCTCTTATCCCCTTGTCATCTAACATAAAATTTATTGAAATAGCTACATTTACATAATATTACTAAAGTTACTGGATTATCAAGGATAAAAGTGAACACCAGTCAAGGACTGTGAATTCTCTTCTGGGAAAAGAGCACATTTTCAGTTGTACACAGGTTAACTGTGTCATGATAGGCAGAAGTTTTGCTTTGTTACTGTCTTTGGGAGATTAAATGGTTTAAGGAGATGTGTACGGGTGTTAACAAGACATGGACTGTGGTGATCAATTTTATGTGTTGACCTGGCTAGGCTCTAATACCCAGTTATTCAAAACCTGATCTAGGTGTTGCTGAGAAGGTATTTTGTAAATGTAATTCACATCTACAATAAGTTAACTTTATGTAAAGGAGATTATCCTGGATAATATGGTTGGGACTGATCCACTCAGTTGAAAGCTGAGGTTTCCCTGAAGAAGGAGAAATTCCACCTGTGGACAGCAATGTCAGCTCTTGTCTGAGAGTTTCCAGATCTCCCTTCCACACGGCCTGCCCTATGGATTTTGGATTTGCCTAGCAAGCCCCCACAACTGCATAAACCAATTCCTTGCAAATAATCTAGGTAGGTGACAGATACATGGATATGAAGATAGACAAGATAGAAGATAACCTACTGGTTGTGTTTCTCTGGTGGAACTCTGACTGATACACAAATCATCTGAGAAAATCTTGCATCTCTTCAGAGTCAGAGCTTGTTTTTGACCCTAAAGGGATCACCAAGCATTCATCAGACATGGCCCCAAAGTGACTGGGCAAATCTCTGGAGTTCAAAAGATTATTCTGATCGAGGAGTAAGACAGGCAGGTCAGTGCAACACCTCTCAAACAGTGTTCCGTCCTTTACCTTCAGATATGTCAGTTCTTTTGTGATTAAACTATCTGCAACACATTGGAATAATACATAGCCACTTTAAAATACGCTCCTTGTTAACTGTATCTAAAAGGAGACACAGAATCTCCTAACATTATTGCCTCTAAGGAAGGTAACCCAGGAGCTGGAAGACAGAGGTGGGAAGGAGAATTTTTGCCTTTTGTGCCTTTAGAATAATGTATCATGCTAATGTGTCATTTAGATTAAGGGTTGGTACACTATGGTCCACGGGTCAAATCTGGCCCCTGCTTTTTAAGTTTTATTGGAACATAGCCATGCTCATTTGTTTACATATTGTCTATGGCTGCTCTCGTGTTCAAATGGCAAAATTCAGAAACTGTAATCTATATATATATATAATGTCATAAAGTCTAAAATAATTATCTGATCCCTTACAAAAAAAATTTGCCAACCTGTCTAGATTTTAAAATAAGAAAACTGACATTAACAAATAAAAGATGCCCCCAGAGAATCGAAGACATGTATCTACACAAAAATTTGTACATCAATGTTCATAGCAGCACTAATCACAATAGTCAAAAAGTAGAAACAACTCAAACGTCCCTCAACAGATGAATAAACAAAATGTGATAAACCCACACGTTACTCAGCTAGAAAAAGGAATTAAGTACTGATAAATGCTACAGCACAGAGGAATCTTGAAAACATCATGCTAAGTGAAAGAAGCCAGAAACAAAAGGCCACATGTACAATTCCATTTATATGAAATGTCCAGAATAGGCAAATTCATTGAGATATAAAGTAGATCAGTGGCTTCCCAGGGCTGGGGAGAAGGGGGAATGGGGAGTGACTGCAAACAGGTACATAGTTTCTTTTGGGGGTGATCAAATGTTCTGGAATTAGACAGTGGTAATGGCTGCACAAGTTTGTGTATATGCTAAAAACTACTGAACTGTACACCACCACCAAGTACAGGGCAATCCAGAGTTTAGTAGGGGGCTCAGAACCCAGTGATAAATTAGTCCTCTCTGCCACTGCCAACCAAAATCAAACTTGGCCTGGGAGATAAAGTTCTGCATCCCAATTGTTGCAAACACCCATGTGACCTTAGACAAGTTTCTTCCCTGTTTCCTTTCCTATAGCATGGGTGTAATTGAGCAGGGAGGGAGAAGGCTGGTGGTGTAATAGGGATATGAGGGGGGATTCTGTTCTTTCTCCAACTTTATTAGATACCCTAATAATCAGCATCTTCATCATCATCATTACCCCTTTCCAAGCATTTTCATGTATATGATGTCATTTGATCTTTCCTTTTAGAAAAGACACATGTTGTTTCCATTATATAGATGAAGAAATCGAGGATGAGAGAGAGCAAGCAACTTGGCTAAGTTCATCCAGTGGGTAAGTGTTGGAGCTGGGATTTGACTCCAGGTCTTCTGATTTCAGATCTTGTTCTGCCTTCACTACCACACTGTTTTTGCATGTTTGGATTCTCTCTAGGAAGCCCAAAACAGCAGTGTCCAGCAGCCTCACCACAGACACTACACACCTTCACACCTTCATCTGGGCAAAGGGAGAAAGGAGAGGCAGAACCTGGGGTTCTGCTGGTTCTCTTTTATCTTTCTTATGAACCTCTATATTGGCACAGTAGCAGTCTGTGGGTAGGAGTATTCATGTACATTAGTGTGGACACCAAGCCCACATACATCACAAAGACATACACACAGGTACACCTGACCTCAACAGGCGACAGGTCATATTTGTTACTAGGGTAATGAGGGGGCTATGCTTTTTGTTCAGGGGAGGCCTAAGACGTCAGAACTCTGAGCATCTGCTTTCCCTTCTAAGACCAGAAGACCCATCTCTCCCAAAGGCCTTAAGGAGGAAGAGGTGGCTCCTCAATCCTTAGTAGAGAGGAGTGAGGACGGGGGAGGAAAGGAAAGTATCCTCACTGTCCTTGCTAAACCAGAGCCCCAAGAGAGGGAGCATCAGCGATTCACTACCAAGAGATCTGGGCCTACATCTTAAAGAGTATTCATGAGACCCCTGCTGCCAAACCCGGTTAAGCCCTTGTGCATCACAGTGTTAAGCCCTGGTAATGCCACCAGCTACGTGGGCCTTGCCAGTCACTCACCCTCTCTGATTTCAGTTTACTTATCCAAAAATGTGGCTAATGATTAGAGTCTAGCTCAGAGGGGTGCTCTCAGGTTTCAGCAACATAAACTGAAATGCTTTAAAAATAAAATGTATTTTATGAACATACTATTTCACCCTCCCACACTGGCAAGCAAGAGGGGCTGAGGCTTAAATACACTTAGGGAGTGACCTTCTCACATCTGTTAAAGTGGCAGGGCTTGGGCAACAAGGATGGCCATACCTAACGCAGCCATTCTCTTCAGGAAAGGCAAGGCTGCCCTGGGGCACCAACGCTACCCGGGCTCGCTCGCACCCTCCTTTTTCCATTTGACCAATCTGTACGTGTCAAGCACTTCCTACAGGACAGGGGCTGTTCTGTGTGCTTCAAGATAAGTAGTTAAGAGAAAAATGCTCTCACGGAGTTTATATTCTAGTTGTCGGAGGCCAGAAAGTAAACAATTATGTCAAACTTGGCAGGTGCTATGTGGAATTAAGGTTAATAGTGATGGGGGAGAGGTGCTATCTTGCACAGGATGTCAGAAGGCCCCTCTGATAAGACGATGTTTGAGCAAAGACTGAAAATAGGTGAGGGAATAATTTAGCGGGGAGCCACACCTTAAGTCTAGGCTGGACGCTAGAGTTCAGGGAACAGACATCGACAGCACCACAGCAACAAAGAAGATTCCCTACCATGCTGGTTATTCTCCATTTGCCTCCCTTTGATTGTCACCACCTTGCTCTTTCCTGCTGTTCCCTGTAGGGACGGGGATTGAACCCTATAGACTACATCCCTGGGTCTGCCTTGTCATCTGCCATTTGGCTGGGTTCAGTCAAAGGGAGTCCCCAAAGACTGGAGAACAGGATACAAGCAGGGATATTGGCACTCCCATGGCCACAGTTCTAATAACGACTGCATTCTTCTGAGAGAATTCCACAATTTCATCTGCCTTCCACAGTCCCTTCAGTGACACATGCTCACATCTTTTCCTATCCTGGGCCCCACAGAGTAGAGGCTCATCTCCACCAGAAAGCCCTGCAGGATTAGCTTTCCAGATGAGCACTGTGCACCTACTACCTGTGCAGGAAATGTGTTGTTCACAGATGCCAATAGACTACCCCTTTCATCAGGGCAGGAAGTAGATGAGCTTTGACCCTGGAGATACTCATCCCTGATGAAATGTGAACTGTGGCCTCACTCTCCCTCCCAAAGCTCCAGCTCTGTCAAATTACTTATGTCAGCTAAGGCAGTAATAGAAGTTGGGGCTCTAGAGTCTCTCCCTTTTTTTTAATCTTAATCCCTTAGGGCCTCGCTGCCCCAGATGTAGAGCTTCTCGCCGAGATCAGCCAACCTCCTTCCTAACTGGAAGAACCCTATCTATCTACCTTCAAAACTCAATAGCTCATTGCCCAGTTCATTCCCTTGATAACACATTTATCACTATTGGAAAAAGTTGATCAGTGTGTTTATGTCTGCTCTACACCTAACAGTCTGCATGTCACGGAAGCCTAGAACTTGCCTGTCTCATTCTCCTGTACGAACAGCATCCTAGGCCCAGGCATACAAGAACTCTTAAATGTTTTTGAGTAAATAAATGGTAACACAGAGGCCAAAGCACCTCTGGCTCCCTAACCCCTCCATGAGGATTGCAGCCACTCGATGGTGTAGAGTCAGGGGTGGGCAGACACTCTCAGGAGTCTTGGCACTGCTGATTTCTCAAGTTGTGTCTGGGCAAAAGGAGTCAGAGAATCACTTAGGTTCCACAAAAGAGGCTCCATCTTTCTGAATATTCCCAGCTTCCCATTTCTGAGTGGCCAGACCCTTTGCTAAATAGTCCCCAGGTTCAGGGAAGCCGAGAAGGGAAGAGTATGAAAGAGATGAACTTTGGGCAAAAGTTGAAGAAGCCAAGCTCAGGCAGGTCCATGACGGCAGCTAGGAAGGCAGCAGCTACTATCCCAAAGACAAAATATGGCTCACCTGGTCATCACCACCAAGAGAGGTAGGACCCAGGAGCCCTTGAGGGTGAGTGCTGCTGGCTAGTTTTCTTCCACTTAAGGGGCATAAGCCTAGAACAAATAAGTGCTGCTTCAGGCCAATCAGTATCTTGTGCCTGGTCTTCTCTTCAGTCCCCATTCTACTCCATCCTGGAATCCTCCACCGTCACCCACTGTGTGGCACCACTGCCACCAGGCCAACCCCTTTACCCCAAAGAGACCCAAACAGCGCAGAAGTGCATCAGTCAACCTTTAATGTCCAAAAGAGGCGTGGATGCAGAGCATAGGAGATGTGGCAGGGTCTCAGGCCCTGCTCCAGAAATGAGGGAGAGATGAACACAAACCAGACACTTTCAACTGGCCACACAGTCTGGGAGAGCAGGGGGAAACACAGATTTGGACATTCATAAAAAAATAAAACCTAAAATTAAGCACTCAATTTTGTGCCCACTGAAGGGTTTGATATAGAGAACTCAGTCACCACCCAGGTCCCCCCTCCCCTGCCAACATCAAAAAGTAAGCTCGGCACACACTAAGGGCTTAGGGAGGGGCATTCTCCTGCCTCCCCACTAGCCCCAAGAATGGACTTGAAAATAAAATAAGTTGGATCCCCCACCCCCCACATTGTCAACCCTACACAAGAGTTTTGAAGGTGACTCATGAGAATCAGCAGCTCAAACGGCAATGACCACCCCACCCCAAGCCCTACCCTACTCCTACTACATTAACAGGCAAGATTTCCCCTGCATCCTCCTTGGAATCTCTTCCCCTCACAACCCTGCTCCATCTCCTGCTATCTGACTTCATCACTGCAAGACTGACCTCCTCCAAGGCTCCCCAGAAGCTCATCTCAGCTCTTTATCACTTCCATCCTCACCTCCCACCAGAGACTGCAACCATCCAGTCACTGTCCCTCTGCATAGAGACCCAGCTCCAGAGCAGATGGCAGCATGGTCATCCTGTCCTGGGTGGTCCTCCTAAAGCCTTCCCAGGGAGCAGACAGCCAGAGAACAAGCAGAGTGTCTAGGCTAGATGACAGCAGGGAGGGGACACCTATCTTTACTTCCAAATCAGATATTCCCAGAGGCTTTTAACATAAAGGCTCACTTAGAACTGTGTCCCCTACCTACCCATACACCCTAGAGATTCCACATTGTCCTGCCCCCTCCCTCCCCTCTACCCCAAACCCCACACATATATACATACACACACACACACACACACATACACACACATACACACGTGTATACACAGGAGAATCAAGGGAGACATCCATTTGGTTTGATTGCTAACATCTAACTAAGGAACTACAGTCACCAGAAACTCCCTTGCCAGCCAACTAACAACAGGGGCTGCTCTAAGAGAACTCCAGAGGAATGAGAAAACTGAGGGCTAAGCAGGGAGCAGACGAGAAGAATGTAAATTAAAAAAAAATTCAAGCTAATCCTACCCCCAACACCCTCCTGTCATGATCTCTGGCAGGAAGAACAAAAGAAGGTAATCCACAAAGACACAGCCCTTACTTAGAAATTCTGACAAGACAGCAAGACAAGTCTGCTCCCCACTCCCACACACCACAGACAAACACATCTCAGGGCCCCCTAAAGAACACATCCCCACCCCACCCCCTCTGCCCCAAGCCACAGAATCACAGTTCAGTGGAATATTCTCCCTGGTACTAGATCAATCCCTCCACCTCATTCCTATCCCTTTCTCCTTGACAATCTCAACACTGTCCCCCTGCAGACTCCCTGGCCCTCCCAAAGCAGCATCCACTGCAAGGAAGACGCAGCTGCACAGTTTTAGTTCCACCTCCAGAGACCTATTTCTTTTCCTCAGCTCTCCTAGTCTTTCAGCCTCCTAGTCTTTGTGGAGGGCCTGTTATTTTGTATAGGGAAAGAAAGAGAAAAGGGAGAAATGGGAGAGATTTCCTAGTGCAATACAACCAAAAAATATTTTTAAAGTCTTGAAAAATAAACATAAAGCAGCCTTCTTCCCCAGGCAACTAAACAGAAAGAGGTTTGGTTTTGTTTACTGCGACATACACATGAAATTGAGTATACAGTCCATGCAGTAGCACAGCCATTGGAGAGGACATCCTGATGCTGGCCCCAGTGCAAAACAGTCCCAGCAACGCCGCCTGCTTGCCATCGCTGCCGTCGCCACTGACACCTTCACCACAGCCACTAGCCTGACTTGAAGAGGAGGATCGCAACTTGACCCAAGTAAAAATAGATGAAGTGCTTTGTCTCGTGTGTGACGTAGCTGCCAAAATTTCGGCCCACGATACAATGCCAGGTAGGGTTGTATTTCTTGTCAAATTCCTACAAAAGAATAAAGGTAGAGAAGAAAGGTAACTAGGGTAGCTAGAGAAGGAGAAATCAGAATGGGAGTCTCTCCCTGCAACTCTAGCACCGACACGTTTAGTTGTTATCACCCCCACCCCACCCCTCGGCCTCAGCTCCCCGAACCTCAGGAGCTCAGATTCTAAGGCTGGCCAGGACACTCTTCCTCTCATTAATAATGGAACACCACAAAGGTTCCATTATTCCTCTCCCCTGAGCCTCCAGCATTCTACACCCTGATCATCTCTCCTCCCTCTAGCTACCCCACCCACGCACACCACCCCTAGCCCACCCTGGGATTCTTCAGCAAGGGAATCAGAGAGGCCAGTGGAATAAAGGACTATTTGTCAAATAGCATGGCACAAATGGGGAGCCACCACCTGCTGCATCACACATTACTAAACCAGCATTTCCAAATGTTAAACACCAAGGCATTAGAGCAAAATAGGACCAAACATCAGGAGTATCAAGAGGCAGTTCTACATAAGACATTAAAGGCACTCCCGTGTGCCTGGCACTGTGTGGGCTGTATGTACCAGAACAACGACCTCCACCATGAGATCAAGGCAATTCCCTCAGGGGCACAAGTTCAGCATCAAAACTACAGAAAATCTTTGTGAGCTAATCAGCACCCTACTACCTGCGGCTCAGCCAACAGACTCAGTTCTAGCGGCATCCTGCCATGGCCATAAAAGGGCAGCAGCCCCCCCACCATGGGCCCACCATTGCTGCCAACTCTGGGGCTCCATCCCTTAACATGCTCAACATACAACTTGTCTGGTCTTCTCACAGCCCCCATACCACGCAACTCTCCAGGAAGTACTAGGAAAGTGAAAACCAAACCCAGCTTCAATCCTAGCTCTAGACTTCATATAATACAGGAGAGCCAGTTACTTCTCTGGTTCTCACTTCTCCATAAGCAAAATAAGAGCTGGACCAAAAAATCTGGGGATTCTTCTGGCTCTCCAACTACAGGACAGCGAGAAGGTGAAGTCCCAACTGGCTCTGCAACCCTTGGCTCCACACCCAAAAAAGTCTCTCAGGACTGTAGAGGTTCTTTCCATTCTACCCATTTGGGTAGGAAAACACAGTTCTGTAAAACTCAAAAGAGACCCTACCACTTCAATGGACCAGACTGCTACCATTCTTACACATCCTTCTTGAGATGCCAGAGCTGAGAATATCAAATACTGGAACTATGCCTCCAATTGATATGGGACCTGACTGGGAATCGGGGGGGGGGGGGGGGGGCGCAGCACGATTATTAAGGATGCGACACCGGATTGCGAACCAGTGTAACACAAAAACCGACACCCAGAAAAAC